>OY755246.1:67288390-67491513 GCA_963576725.1 Azorinus chamasolen | reverse complement strand
AAAGAATGGCGTATACCATGTATTTAGTATCCGCATTCGTCAATCGAATATACGTATCCTGGACTGGGCCGCATAGCAGTAATGGCCGCCCTATTCACACCGTATGGTATTGTAAGAAAATTTCACTTTCCGACTACAGTTACGGGGAAACTGGTCTGACTTAAGTCGTTTGACAAATATATACTTCACACATACATAAGTAACTACAAAAGTGCACCGCTGTTGAGGTTAAGCCGGAATGTGTAGTGTTCTCCATAGGTCAAGCTCCTTTGATACAGTTAGTATATAATGTAATGTTTTAGTATGCATTAACCCTTTCCTTCGTATAAACGCATTTGCAAGCAGAGTAGACCTAGATCAGACGGCTCCTAATGGAGCTTTCTGACCAGGGTCTGCTCTGTTTGCTTTTTACATTATATAGATATGATTCTATAGTTTTTGCTAAAAGCAGAAAATATTTCCTCAATATGTTTACATTATAAAACAGCCACGGTGTCATAATTTCTTTCATGAATATTGAACATGGAAATGGTTGACGTGCAGTGTTAACTCTCTATCCCATAGAGACGGGAAGGAATAAAGAATTCAGTAGACCAGTGTCCGGACAGACGTTAATAGTGTAAAATGGTACTTGTTGAAACCCTTTCTCTGTTGGGTATTCAAGCAAGAAATAATGATATCAAGAATATTTATTAGCTGAATCTCTATAATTATAGCACATGCACACATGCTAGTTTGGTATTGATAGACACTGTATAGTCAGATCTATTATAAAAAAAATAAGCAAATAGAGCAGACCCTGATCAGACTGTTCCTATTGGAGCCGTGCGATTTGGGTCTTCTCAATTTGCAAAGGCATGAAAATGCGTTTGCATGTAGGAAGGTTTACGGTATTTTGTATACAATAGCCGCGTGTTTAGAGGAATCTAATAACCGTTTAAATACTTGTGTTTGAGCCAATGTATGCAGACCACTGAACAACTTTATATCATTAAACGCATTTAAGAATCAACAGTAACGGTTTATGCCGCCACTTGTATTTTTTTTATCTATAACAAAATGTTATTATGGTACTGCGAGCACATATAGAACTCAAGCGCTCATTAATTTGTCTAAAACAGGGACAACTAACAGCGGCGACATCGTTACTTTAATATAAGATGTTCTCAATTTTAAGTAATTAAGTTATTTCCGCACCCACTAGTTTTCATTAAACAAACTTCACTTTTATTTCATACAATAGAATCTATCTTTCAAAGCAACATTATATTGATTGGACACATGGATTTCTAATAGCATGTGGTTGCTTAATGCATTAAGCTACAACCTGCCTAACAGACCCTTAACCCTTCGCTTGCTATTCACGTCAATATACGTACCTGTAAATAGTGAAGACCCAGATGGAGCTATCTCATCAGGGTCTGCACTATTTACAAGTTGATTGTGCAACCAGTGCACTCCACAGCAGTGATTGCACAGTGAAATACTTGTACACAGTGAAGATATATGTAATTATACAACAGGGCATGGGTAAAGAAGGAGAAATGTATTTTAAAATTCAGCAAGAGAAGGGTTAATTATACATCTTTTTCATGGTCGCAGATTCTACTGTATTTACAGACTTCTATAACGCGTCGTTTATGAATAATACACATTGCCTTTGAACGCTGGTCTGTTTTAACCCATTCCCTCATATTGAAGCCTTTTGACGCCTCTGTAAAAGTCACGTTTTGAAACCATTGTGATAAACAGAGCATTTGCTCCTATAGGAGCAAATGCTCTATTTATCACAATGGTTTCCCTCTACAAAGTACCAAACTTTTCATTTTCTCTAGTTAATGCTCCTTTTCGGTAGATTTATTCAAAGAGGTTGGATCTAAAAATAGCCTATGAGGTCAAGTTTTAATGTATTTTTACTTACTTCTGATTCGATTTGAGCCACAACTAACTGAGTGTTAAACGTGGATCCAAGCTGTTTGCAAAGCCAGTCATGTTGCACTTAAAAGAATAAGTGTTAGATCGAAATGATTAAGCATCTTTTGTTGGTTAGGATGGTGTCACATGCGAATAAATGTTTGGAAAGCAACCATCAAACCGATCTTCACCAGATTCTTTAGGTCTCCCCTTTCACCAGTTAACTTCTTTGCAAAATCTTTCCTTAAGTTTGTGTGGATTTTTCTGTTTGTAAGTAATGTGTATGTGGATAACAGAAAAGTAAGAAATATAAATATGCCAACACAAACTAAATACAATTTAACGATTTTCCTAATGTGGAACTACATCGCTGTTAGTACAATATGTTAGGACAAAGTATTATTTCCCCTCTCAAATACTGTGCCAGCCTGAGATCGAAACGGGGTGCTGATGATGTAAATACTAATAGTGTACGCCTACCACTATATATCCGAACAGTTAACGGTTGGGCATTCAACAATTCCAGCACCAGATCTTTGTAACTTTCGTCACCATTCGTAAACTTTCTTTTAAAAAATCACAGTGTCAGACAGTTTTGATCCAGATGTTCTATAATGGCCACTTAATTGTAGTATTCAGGGCAGGTAGCTGCTTCAAACAAGGTGAAAGTAAAACAGAACGCTCCTATTAGAGCGTTCTGTTTTACTTTCACCTTGCTTTAAGCAGCCACCTGCCTTTAACACAACATAGTTGATGTATTTTAGTTGCCGTTATAGAGAGGTTTTACTGTATTTAAAAGAATCGAGTTAAATTGGTTATTGCAGTAAAACATATTACTTTAACGATTTCTACCATGAATTTGCATGTAAAAATAATGACATCATCAATATTAATCAAATTAACCATTATAATAGAACATTGACACGAGAAGTTGTGGCCATAATAAATACATTCATATTTATACTATGTCATAAACAAATAGGGCAGACCCTTATATGTGCCTGCTCCGTTTGCAAAAGCGCATCTATGGAGCGAAGGATTGAATAATGCAGCTCTAAACACTTTTGTGCTGCTTTTATACTTAAAAATGTTTATACAGCAAAGACAAGATTCAGGTAGAAATTTGAAGAGTATTTTCTTGGTACATAAAAATGAATCTTCAAACACACTGTGATCAATACTGGTAAATATAATAGTATGGGTAGATTAAACTGAATACTTTTAACAACTCGATATTAATTTTAACAGAGTAAAGATGTTTACTTCATAGCTAGGACCAGCAAGTATTCGTTATAATAGAACCTCTCTTAACCCATTCCCTCATAGGTTATTTTTTAGATTTAACCTCTTTGAACAAATCTACCGAAAAGGAGCATTAACTAGAGAAAAGGAAACTTTTAGAATTTTGTAGTTTGAAACCATTGTGATCAATAGAGCATTTGCTCCTATAGGAGCAAATTGCTCTATTGATCACAATGGTTTCAACAGGTGACTTTTGCAGAGGTGTCAAACTGCGCCAATATGATGGAATGGGTTAACTGACCATGAGACTGGGAATATGATTCTAATTTTAACCCCTTCAATGCTGAATTTTCGAGTTCAAAAGTGAAAAGGGTCAAGTTTGCCGTGGCTATTCATGTATTATTTAATAAAAAATGAGGGACCCTCTCATCAGAGTCTATACTGTTTACAAAGGACATTAGGGACTCGTTTTTTCGCACTGATAGAGTTAAAACAAAATGGCAGAACATGGAAAAATGTAAACATCAAGATGACATCACATGTGCTTAATCCCTGCTTAGCTAATATCATAAAAACGTTCGTATATATGTAATACATTGTACTTCCTTAGCTACAAAAGCGTTGATAGTATTTTATTATTATTTTACGGAGATATACGGACTTCTGTAACAGGTAAGTAGGCGTCTGGTTTATGACAAATTGCAATAAAGTACGTACAGCAACTTTGCGATAACTTTCTGTTAATTATTAAGATTAGTATCAACGTCAAAGTAGTCCAAATGCATTTCCGTGTACAAAATGAGCTTTAGAATACGATCATGCAAATACGTGTATTAGTTCAAGCATAGTTCTGTGCGAATAAAAGTGATATTCAAAATACATGTAATTTACAGTTAAACATCTCTACAACGACCACTAAAACGAAGTCTATTTCGTGTTGAAACTCATGTGGTAGCTTAATGCAGGGCGGAAGTCATGCAAAAAACGCCAAAGGGGGGAGTTATGCATCAGTTTCCTTCTGTATTACGTGTAACGCTTTACTCCATAATCACGACTTCCTACGCTGAATCGGATTCAAACGTGACTACTTCCAGTTAGATCATAAACTATGAACGATTGTCAAACAACTTGGCTCCTGATGCGATGACAGGTTACTAGGCATCTAATCTGGACGCAAACTGTTTGCAAATACAGTAAAATCTCCATTATTCGAACACTCAAATACGTATCAGTATCGATCTTTCAGACAGGTGAAAACTTAATGAAGAGTGAATGTCCTCCTCTGGGAGCTTTCTGCTTGACTTTCACCCTGCATTAAGCAGTCACCTGCTTAAACGGATCTAAATTCTTCTTTATTCAAATTTCGAATTCTCGAGATGTTTCTGTACTAGTCCGGTCGTGATTAGCAGGACAAGTGTTAACAACGCACTTTGATGAGTGTGGCCAGTTCGACTGCTTCGATTTACAATAGTTATCTTAAGACATAGATTGTGTGTTTATTATTATGGCATGTGTATTAAGATCGTGGTATTATTGGATTCAGATGAGACGCCGAGTAACTCGGGGTTACTCTGTAAATTTGTGAAAAGGCATCTGTAACTGGCTAAATTGCTTTGCAGAAAGCTAAGGATTTCTACATAATATTCGTCTTGCATTAAGTTTCCATCTGCCTATAATGATAATAATAATGCTCAGACTTGGACGTTTTTATACGACCCTTGATGAGAGTTATTGTGCGACAAAATGAACGAAAACAATAAAGACCCTATAGATATACATGTAGCTCCATTAGAGGAAACCAAGACGATGTACCGACAGTTGAATCAGGCTACATACTAAGCGTGGTCGAAGTAGATTTCAATTGAATTTGCATTGCCGTAATGGACTATTTGAAATATTTAAACTTCTTTACAGAAACAGACTTGCGGTGTTTGTTTCAATGCCTTTTCAAACAGATTAGACCCGGATCAGATGGTGTATGTGAGAGCCGTCTGATCAGAGTCTGCTCTGTTTGCTAATGAAATAATATTTACTCTGATACTCAGTTTCTGTCATGGTAAAAAATCTGTGTTGATATGTCATTACAAAAAATCTGATTATTGATATTCATGATGTCCCTATTTCTTACATATATGTTCACCGAGTATAGGATTAAAATTCCAACAGTAAAGGAAATGATATTGCAAGATTGATTAACACTACTGTTAACCCTTCGCTTGCTGAATTTTAAAATACATTTCTCCTTCTATACCCATGCCCTGTTGTATAATTACATATATATATATCTTCATTGTGTACAAGTATTTCGCTGTGCAATCACTGCTGTGGAGTGCACTGGTTGCACAGTCAACTTGTAAATAGTGCAGACCCTGATGAGACAGCTCCTGCAGGAGCTGTCTCATCTGGGTCCTCACTATTTACAGGTAGGTATATTGACGTGAATAGCAAGCGAAGGGTTAAAAAGGGCCGCCGAAATATACATGCCGAGTGCCAAAGAATAATTAAGAAAATTGGATCATTGGATGAATACCCTAGATTTACGTATGATATTACAGACAAGTACATAGGAACACATATGAAACTTGGGTATCTTTCATCTGTGCTAATCTTAACCCTTTAACCCATATTGTGCGGGACACGAGTCACTAATGTCATTTGCAAACAGTGTAGATCTAGAGGAGCCCTTTCGTCAGGGTCTGCACCGTTTGTCATGTTACACTTTTCTTTAGAAAAATCCCTTAATATTCACAATAAGCTTGACCTGTTTGATTTTTGGAATAGTCCATTTGAACAAGGGTTAACCTTTCGCGCCGTTTTACACCTTTGCAAACAGAGAATGCGTAGATCAGACACCTCCAGTAGGAGGTGTCTGATCAATGTTAGATCTGTTTGCTTAAATGTTTCGGGTTTGATTCCCTGATGCGTGACATGACAATAAATCCACTTATAAATCCCCTTATCCCTTTCCCTGATGAATATTCATGTAGGAAATAATGACGTCATGAATATTTATAAGATTATTTTTTATAATGGCATATGAACACAGAACATTTTGCCTCAGACAGAAGCTGTAGAACCAGATCTATATTACACATAACCAAATAGAGCAGGCCCTGATCAGACGGCTGCTATAGGTGCCATCTGGTCTGGGTCTACTCTGTTTGCAGATGCGTCAACATGCAGTTACATAAGGGAAAGGGTTATTTCATAATTTCATTACAAGAATTGAATTAAATAACATGTGTGTGGGACCTTGCATGAATATGCATAAAGCAAAGGGTTAAATAGAAAACAGGGATGAGACCATAAGGCACACACGTCAAATGTGTGATAAAAATCTACATGATCAAAACTTAGAGGACATTTTAATAGCCCCGCTAGATGGAAACCAACAAGAAAGTTTCGAACGAGATCAGCCGCCGAATTTAAACCGAAGCGTGTTATGAGATTCTATATTGTCAAAAACAGAATAAGCCCCGATGGGTGGAAAGTAGAGCAGAATCTGATAAGACACTGCGCTTAAACGCGATATCTGATATAGTTCTGCACTGTTTGCAATTCGTATAGCAGGCCTCATAAACGAGAGAACGAGAGGGAGTGGCTTGTGGAGTGAGCAACACGCTACAAATACGTATTGCCATTATTTATGTTAATGCCTTTTGTTAATACAGTTTCTTACCTGAATTTACAACATCCGGGCTATCATTGGGTATTGGCGGGTCACTAGTACATGGGCGCCTTGTGGAAGATCCGGAAAACCGCAACGGAGGATCGAACTCGCCAACTTGAGGCTGATAGCCTCTTGTATCGTCCCTGTTGGTCCACATATTGTTTGTCGGAGTCTGGTAACTATGGTAACTGTTGCCATGACTCTGCATGTCGTAAAACGGTTCGGATATAACCGATGGTAGATGAACACTCAATCCATCCATCTTGTAACACAGAGGTTTAACTGTTCGGAATAGGAAATGGTTATTCGTGTTCAGCTAAGAAACTAGGTCGATCAAAACACTTTTTACACCGGTATGAGATCGAACAGATAAAACATCTCACCATACCTGTTGAAAAATAATATAGTTATGTCCTCTTTTCTTTCGTCCGTATTACAGAAAAGGTTCGAACATATACACTACGGAAAGGAATTGTTATTTTCTGGTAACATCCGAATATATTCAACACCATTCACTATTGTACCATCATGTTTTATCTGCTCTAACAAAGTTAGTTCCTCTTTAGCCAATAACAACGCAAATTTAGTAATGCTTTTATCATAGAATAGTGCAAGCTTTTGGTTTAATGATAAAACTAATATTTGATTAGGTGCAAACTGAGTGGGTAAGGGGGGATATGCCGGCCTGTGTTATCAGGCAAAACACTCCTCTAACAGTAAAGCAAACTTCGTCTAGAGGCGGGAACGGTACACTTATCTAACTAAAACAAATAGATGATAATATTACGCATACCTTGTCTAAAGCTTTAGCCAATTACAAGTCCCATTTGAACTGTCATATCAAAACTAAAGACATCCCCATGTTAGACTGACACCTATCAAGTGTCTGTCCATCTCAATACGATTTAACCCTTTACTCCATAAATACACCTTTCTATGCCTTTGTAAATAGAGTAGACCCAGATCAGACGGCTCCTGTAGGAGCCTTCATATCGGGATCTGCTCTGTTTGCTTAAAGAATAATATAGATATGATTCTACAGTTTCTGCCGATGGCATACACTTCACATGCCCCTGTGCTATCATAACAATTAATCTAATAAATATTCATGATGTCAGTATGTCTTACATGTATACGGTATTCATGGAGTAAAGGATTAATAATTAGCATACTCTGCGCTACATGGCTCGCATTTGTCAAACAGTTTGGATCCAGATGAGACGCCGAGTAATTCGGCGTCTCATCAGGATCCAAACTGTTTGACACTCGATCAATAATTTCTCAAATGTTTGAGTTAATACAATTGTTTCAGATCGGAGTTTAATCAGACATTGGATTAAAAGCAGGATAAGGGTAACACTTTACTTTATAAAAACATTTCCATACCTTTGTATAAAAGTAGATCCAGATCAGACGGTTCATATATGAATCGTCTGATCAGGATCTGATCCGTTTGCTTATGATATAATACACAAAAGACTGTACAATTTCTGTCATGGCTAAAAAATCCAATGCCATGTACCATTATAACAATTAATCTAATCAATATTCATGATGTCATTATTTATTACATGAATATTCATGGAGTAAAGGGTTCACTCTTGATTATTGTACCGTAAAACCTCTCTTAAACATACACTAAGTAAACAAACATGCGCGTTTCTTCCTCCCTGTTGAATATTTGTGTAAATGAAAGACATCAAGAAATATAGTTATAGTTAAGTTAATCAAAATCGTTTAATTGAATGACGAGGAATAGCCAAGACAACCCACCATCTAAGAGAGTTTTATTGTTTCACAGGTAAGATCCTAACGTTCGGAGAATATGAGCTTTGCTATATATAGGATCCTAGCATTCGAAGAACAGGAGCCCGTCAAACGGAGCTACAAGTTCGGTTTCACTTTATTAAGATTTCCTATACAGTAAAACCCCTCTAATGCAACCATCAAAAAGGGGCATAATTCACAGTGGCAAAGGCAGATGGTAGCTTAATGCAGGACGAAAGATATGCAGAAAGCTCCAACAGGAGCTTTCTGCATAACTATCGTCCTGCATTAAGCAACCACCTGCTTATGAAAACAGCCATGTTTGTTCATTAAGTGGTCGCATTAGAGTGGTTTTACTGTATTGTATATCAGAGGTTGACAAATATACTGGAATAAAAAAATAAAGATAAACGTAACAGTGGTGCTGAAACTTAGAGAAGGAGAAAAACAGACAAAACAGCTAAGAAACACAAGCTACTAACCTTCTGGTTGCTGGGAAACCAGGTAAAATGGGTCAATATATATATAAAAAAGACATCGGCAGAAACTTACCGGCATGGACTCTCAGATTGTGTCCAATGATATAATTTGTTTCCGTAACGTGCATATGCTGCAGATTGAGAATCTGATCAAATCTACCCCCATTTCCTATTTTAGGAAGATACAAGAGGCAATACAGGAATACTCTCTAAACCGAAATACGAGTAGTATATACTTATAGGAAGGTGGGTGCTTAATGCAGGGCAAAAGTAATAGACACTTCCTTTGGGAGCTAGACTACCAGATGAGCTTTCTGCACAAAGTTCGTCCTGCGTTAAGCAACCACCTGTCGTTAAAACACAGAATGTTAATGGTCGTTGTAGACATATTTTACTGTACATATTCAGTCTTATTGTTTTGAGTTCAATCGTCAAACTATATGTCATGAATCAAATTTTCAAACTATGTTTCTGTAAGAATATATTCCTTTGCTTCGAAAAATGATTTCTGTAGCAAACTGTACATACCCAGATCATAGAGCTACTGAATGAACCCTCTAGTGTGAGTATTTTTCTTATTAACCCTTTCCCTGTTCTATGTTTATTTCAAATTCCAATACCTACTAAATATTCATGGACAGAATTGTTATAATGAAATATGGAGGGTCAAACATTGTAGCTATTTCAGAAAGTAAAGGCACAGATCTTTGAAATTCTATTAGCAAACAGAGTAGACCCTGATCAGACGGCTCCTCTAGGAGCCTTCTGATCTGGGTCTACTCTGTTTGCAAATGCGTGAAAACACGTTTATATGAGGGAAATGGTTACGGGACTCTCTGCATAGGTTGATTAACCCAATTGCGCCCATTGGATTCTTCCATGTTTATATATTGGATTAGTCCATTTTTTCTAAGGGATGCCTGGCCTAAATTTTCAATTTCGTTTTGTTTTAGATTGAAATTCCTATCAGCAAACAGTGTAGACTCTGATCCGATGCCGCATTATGCGGCGTCTGATCAGAGTCTACACTTTTTGCCTATGTCCCATATATGGGATCGTGGGAGCAAATGGGTTAAAGAACAAACAACTGTGCGTTTGGTGCTGGAGGTTCCATGTAGTTTAAAAACATACAGTAAAACCTCGTTATGGTATTACTGCTGTAGATAAACAATATGACATGCCACAAACTTAACATGTGTGTTTTTATTGGACAATTTGTTGTGATTGAAATATAGTGCTGTTGGGGAAAAAGTGAAATTGGAACATTTATCATATAATAAGGAATTAATAATACACCAACAGGACTAAAGAAGATATTTGGAAGGACACTTTTGAATTATTTCTTTTTAAAAATAATCTGGAAAAGTGAGATATATCACACCTCTTTTTAGCATATTTTCAGGCATTTTTTTTATTTAACTCTTAAAAAGCGCTGTTGAACATTTATGAACTACACTATGACCTTTACTTAATAGCTGCTGAAAAAAAATGCTGAAAATTGTTAAAAATATAGAGTGAATCAATTTTTAATATGAAGGTCAAATTGAAAGGATTTAAACAAACGGCCATTTCTAGAAATACCTTAATTCGAACACATAATTATCATTATCGCTTTGTTAAGACAGGCTGCAGCTTAATGCAGGGTGAAAGTACTGCTGAAAAGTTACTATGGGAGCTCTCTGCAAGACTTCCACTCTGCATTCAGCAATCACCTGCCTCAAAAAGATATCAACTCTTCTTTATTAACCCTTTCACCGCCAATGTCGCAAAAATGCACCACGACAAATAGTGCAGTACCAGATCAGACGCCGCCTTTTAAGGCGGCGTCTGATCTGGGACTTCACTTTTTGTCTCAGTCTGTAGTTCTATATATGTGCTTTATTCCTTTGAAACTTGCATTTATTTATCTCATTTCCTTATTGTACCGAATGACTTAACAAAAATTGGATTGCAGACGAAAATTAGAAATTTGGCACCGAAAGGGTTAAAAATTCGAAAAATCGATGTTTTACTGAACATTATTAAGAGGTTAAAACATGGCCTAGGTGTGCCTTCTGGCCATAATGGCACACCTGGTGTCATAATAGCCCGAGGGCTATTGTGACACCAGGTGTGCCATTATGGCCAGAAGGCACACAAAGGCCATATTTTGACCTTTTTATTGAATACCTTAAACATTTTACTAGAAAGATCTATATGCCGCCTTTTCATTTCTTGAAACACAATCTACAGTAGATGTTACATCCCAACAAACCACAGACATAGATCTAGAGATCTATAATTTTACAAAAAATAAGGAAGGAATAGTCATACTTTCACGGGGATTCGAATCCCCGTCGAAAAATATGTAGTCCGACGTAATAACCACTAACACTAACGATGACTTTACTTTTGACTAGATCTACACTGTTTTAACTTATTTAATTTTTTTGAGAACTTCCGATGGATGACGTGAAATTATGACGTCACAACTGTCATTTTTGGATAACATAAACAACGTTAGGTAGTACCGATCGATACAAACAAAGAAATTGATTTTTAATAGAATTTCACGATTGTATTAACTTTACAGATTTCCAGATCTAGAATACGATTTGACAACGACGTCAAACCCCTTTCTCCGGCCATGTTTGAATAGATCTAGAGCTATGTTGCTAACGTCAACGCACTGCACGTGAAAAAGATCGTGGGCCGATTATGGATAATCGACCCGCCGGGAAATTATGGCTTTGGTCACATGACTCCGTAATGACAGTTTTCTACGGCTATTTTGTTACTATTTATAGTAACGGTATTCAATAATATTTACTTTATCTCCCCGTGTAGACCTCCGTGTGGCGACTATTGTTTTTTATTATATGATATATATGTGTTATGGGGGTTCTGCGACATAAATCAATTTTCGGGGCCCGCAGGGCTAAAAGAATTGATTTATATCGCAGGATCTCCATTTTGCGAAATATCACGTGGGTGTATTATGTTCGATTCTGAGGTTCTGCGACACAAATGAACTTTTGGGGCCCACAGGGTAAAAAGAATTGATGTATATCGCTGGATCTCCCCCAGCCTGCGACATACATCAATTTTAGGGTCCTGGGCCCGGTTTCACGAACATTCCTACTCAACTCAACTTTGATAACAAGCTCCAACTCAAATAAACGACTCAGATGAGTCTGTTATTTGAGACTGTTTCTCTAAGCGACTTAAGTCCGCACTCAGTTGAGCCGACTCAACTAGTTATTTTTTCAATGCGGCGAGCGGCCCACTTCCGGAAACTCTCCCTTTGAAGGTAAGTTTGCACTAAAATACGCCAAATATTGACAATAAGCCGAATCTAGCAGCCACTTACAGCAGCCACTAAGAATTGGCAGCCGGAAACATCACAAATTTCTCCAACGCATGCGTAATTCATTACAGTTCTGTCAGACTAAATACTCACCAAAGATGGTAATTTTTACAATTATTTAAAGGCTGTTTTTATTTAATATCACTTGAAATAAAAGCCATTGTTTGACAACTACAAAACATGTAATATTCACAAAAAGTTTATTGACGTTGTACATGTTTTTAGCCGTACTGGCCAGTGACACAATAACCGTATAGTACATATAGTCTGTGCAGTTTTAATAATATGGATAATGCTATTATTTAAATTTATTTTTATTATATTTTAGTAGTCGGATTCAATTACTATTAGGTAGCTTAATATCACTTGGTTTTAATTCCCATGGATACGAATTTATACTAGAAGAAAGGTTTAATTAATAATTTGCTTAAACTTTCCTTTTAATTATATGATTAAATGCCATACATGTATGTCTATGTCTCGGATTTGACTTGTGTGTGTGTGTGCGTGTTTTTAAATCTTTGTCATGTATTGTTTTGTCAGTTGGTTTAATCTTTTACTCCTTGAATATTCATGTAAGAAATAGCAATGTTATCATGGATATCATATTATATCCAATTTTGTAAAGGCATATGTACATATAGGAATTAAACTGCTGCCTTATCTATATTATTACATTAGCAAATAGGGCTAACCTTGATCAGAAGGCTCTTAAAAGAAGCTGTCTGATCTGGGTCTACTCTTCTTGCAAATGCGTAGAAAGGCTTATTTGTAGCGTTAAGGGATAAAAGCTCTGCAGAGCTTGTGTTGTTCCTATTATTCAGGCATCCTGTCACAAAAGCTCTGACCAATGGTAGAGGCGTTCTCAAACATACTCAAAACTTACATTCTAATAAAATTTCCAAATATCACATAGAAAATGGACTGATCTGATATAGCCTTCCCCATGACTCGGCATTAAGAATACTTTTATTTAAAACAGTTATATCAGTATTCTCAAACAGACATAGTCCCATCCTGTCACAAAAGCTTTAACCTATGGTAGGAGTGTTCTCAAAAGTACTCATATCTTACATTTTAATGCAATTAAGATATATGTAGAAATGGACTGATCTGATATAGCCTTCCCCATGTTTCGGCATTAAGAACAGTTTTATATGAAAGAATTATATCAGTGTTATTAAATAGACACAGTCCCATCATGTCACAAAAGCTCTGACTTATGCTAGGGGCATTCATTCTCAAAAGTACTCATATCTTACATTTTAATACAATTGGGAAAAATCATGTCGAAAATGGATTGATCCGATATAGCCTTCCCCAAGTTTTGACTTTAAGAACAATTTTATATGAAAGAATTATATCAGTGTTATTAAATAGACGTAGTCCCATCCTGTCACAAAAGCTCTGACCTATGCTAGGGGCGTTTTCAAAAATACTCATACCTTACATTTTAATGTCATTGGGAAGTGTCACGTCAAAAATTGACTGATCTGATATAGCCTGCCCCAAGTTTCAGCTTTAAGAACAGTTTCAATTAATGAGTTATATCAGTGTTCTTAAATAGATATAGTACCATCCGGTCACAAAAGCTCTGACCAATGCTAGGGGCGTTCTCAAACATACTCAAACTTGCATTCTAATACATTTTCGAAATATCACATAGAAAATGGACTGATTTGATATAGCCTTCCCCATGACTCGGCATTAAGAATACTTATATTTGAAACAGTTATATCAGTATTCTCAAACAGACATAGTCCCATCATGTCACAAAAGCTCTAACCTATGGTAGGGGTGTTCTCAAAAGTACTCATATCTTACATTTTAATGCAATTGAGATATATGTATAAATGGACTGATCAGATATAGCCTTCCCCATGTTTCGGCATTAAGAACAGTTTTATATGAAATAATTATATCAGTGTTATTAAATAGACACAGTCCCATCATGTCACAAAAGCTCTGACCTATGCTAGGGGCATTCTCAAAAGTACTCATATCTTACATTTTAATACAATTGGGAAAAATCATGTCGAAAATGGATTGATCCGATATAGCCTTCCCCAAGTTTCGACTTTAAGAACAATTTTATATGAAAGAATTATATCAGTGTTATTAAATAGACGTAGTCCCATCCTGTCACAAAAGCTCTGACCTATGCTAGGGACGTTTTCAAAAATACTCATACCTTACATTTTAATTTCATTGGGAAGTATCACGTCAAAAATTGACTGATCTGATATAGCCTGCCCCGTGACTCGGCATTAAGAATACTTTTATTTGAAACAGTGATATCAGTATTCTCAAACAGACATAAACCTATCCTGTCACAAAAGCTTTAACCTATGGTAGGGGTGTTCTCAAAAGTACTCATATCTTACATTTTAATGCAATTAAGATATATGTAGAAATGGACTGATCTGATATAGCCTTCCCCATGTTTCGGCATTAAGAACAGCTTTATACGAAATAATTATATCAGTGTTATTAAATAGACACAGTCCCATCATGTCATAAAAGCTCTGACTTATGCTAGGGGCATTCTCAAAAGTACTCATATCTTACATTTTAATACAATTGGGAAAAATCATGTCGAAAATGGATTGATCCGATATAGCCTTCCCTAAGTTTCAGCTTTAAGAACAGTTTTATATGAAAGAATTATATCAGTGTTATTTAATAGACGTAGTCCCATCCTGTCACAAAAGCTCTGACCTATGCTAGGGGCATTCTCAAAAATACTCATACCTTACATTTTAATGTCATTGGGAAATATCACGTCAAAAATTGACTGATCTGATATAGCCTTCCCCAAGTTTCAGCTTTAAGAACAGTTTCAATTAAAAGAGTTATATCAGTGTTCTTAAATAGACATTGTACCATCCGGTCACAAAAGCTCTGACCAATGCTAGGGGCGTTCTCAAACATACTCAAAACTTGCCTTCTAATAAATTTTCGAAATATCACATAGAAAATGGACTGTTCTGATATAGCCTTCCCCATGACTCGGCATTAAAAATACTTTTATTTGAAACAGTTATATCAGTATTCTCAAACAGACATAGTCCCATCCTGTCACAAAAGCTCTAACCTATGGTAGGGGTGTTCTCAAAAGTACTCATATCTTACATTTTAATGTAATTGAGATATATGTAGAAATGGACTGATCTGCTATATCGGATCAATCCATTTTCGACATGATTTTTCCCAATTGTATTAAAATGTAAGATATGAGTACTTTTGAGAATGCCCCTAGCATAGGTCAGAGCTTTTGTGACATGATGGGACTGTGTCTATTTAATAACACTGATATAATTCTTTCATATAAAACAAAAGTACTCATATCTTACATTTTAATGCAATTAAGATATATGTAGAAATGGACTGATCTGATATAGCCTTCCCCATGTTTCAGCATTAAGAACAGTTTTATATGAAAGAATTATATCAGTGTTATTTAATAGACGTAGTCCCACCCTGTCACAAAAGCTCTGACCTATGCTAGGGGCGTTTTCAAAAATACTCATATCTTACATTTTAATACAATTGGGAAAAATCATGTCGAAAATGGATTGATCCGATATAGCCTTCCCCAAGTTTTGGCTTTAAGAAAGTTTTTAAAGAATTATATCAGTGTTATTAAATAGACACAGTCCCATCATGTCACAAAAGCTCTGACTTATGCTAGGGGCATTCATTCTCAAAAGTACTCATATCTTACATTTTAATACAATTGGGAAAAATCATGTCGAAAATGGATTGATCCGATATAGCCTTCCCCAAGTTTTGGCTTTAAGAAAGTTTTATATGAAAGAATTATATCAGTGTTATTAAATAGACGTAGTCCCATCCTGTCACAAAAGCTCTGACCTATGCTAGGGACGTTTTCAAAAATACTCATACCTTACATTTTAATTTCATTGGGAAGTATCACGTCAAAAATGGACTGATCTGATATAGCCTGCCCCGTGACTCGGCATTAAGAATACTTTTATTTGAAACAGTGATATCAGTATTCTCAAACAGACATAAACCTATCCTGTCACAAAAGCTTTAACCTATGGTAGGGGTGTTCTCAAAAGTACTCATATCTTACATTTTAATGCAATTAAGATATATGTAGAAATGGACTGATCTGATATAGCCTTCCCCATGTTTCGGCATTAAGAACAGTTTTATACGAAATAATTATATCAGTGTTATTAAATAGACACAGTCCCATCATGTCATAAAAGCTCTGACTTATGCTAGGGGCATTCTCAAAAGTACTCATATCTTACATTTTAATACAATTGGGAAAAATCATGTCGAAAATGGATTGATCCGATATAGCCTTCCCTAAGTTTCAGCTTTAAGAACAGTTTTATATGAAAGAATTATATCAGTGTTATTTAATAGACGTAGTCCCATCCTGTCACAAAAGCTCTGACCTATGCTAGGGGCATTCTCAAAAATACTCATACCTTACATTTTAATGTCATTGGGAAATATCACGTCAAAAATTGACTGATCTGATATAGCCTTCCCCAAGTTTCAGCTTTAAGAACAGTTTCAATTAAAAGAGTTATATCAGTGTTCTTAAATAGACATAGTACCAACCGGTCACAAAAGCTCTGACCAATGCTAGGGGCGTTCTCAAACATACTCAAAACTTGCCTTCTAATAAATTTTCGAAATATCACATAGAAAATGGACTGTTCTGATATAGCCTTCCCCATGACTCGGCATTAAAAATACTTTTATTTGAAACAGTTATATCAGTATTCTCAAACAGACATAGTCCCATCCTGTCACAAAAGCTCTAACCTATGGTAGGGGTGTTCTCAAAAGTACTCATATCTTACATTTTAATGTAATTGAGATATATGTAGAAATGGACTGATCTGCTATATCGGATCAATCCATTTTCGACATGATTTTTCCCAATTGTATTAAAATGTAAGATATGAGTACTTATGAAAGAATTATATCAGTGTTATTTAATAGACGTAGTCCCACCCTGTCACAAAAGCTCTGACCTATGCTAGGGGCGTTTTCAAAAATACTCATATCTTACATTTTAATACAATTGGGAAAAATCATGTCGAAAAAGGATTGATCCGATATAGCCTTCCCCAAGTTTTGGCTTTAAGAAAGTTTTTAAAGAATTATATCAGTGTTATTAAATAGACACAGTCCCATCATGTCACAAAAGCTCTGACTTATGCTAGGGGCATTCATTCTCAAAAGTACTCATATCTTACATTTTAATACAATTGGGAAAAATCATGTCGAAAATGGATTGATCCGATATAGCCTTCCCCAAGTTTTGGCTTTAAGAAAGTTTTATATGAAAGAATTATATCAGTGTTATTAAATAGACGTAGTCCCATCCTGTCACAAAAGCTCTGACCTATGCTAGGGACGTTTTCAAAAATACTCATACCTTACAGTACAGACCTCGGCGGAACTTTCGAAATCCGCACATCACCGCGATTTCACTGATCGCGGGAGAGAGAACCATTTTGGCGAAGTGACACCCGATTTTTCAGATCCCATCTGGATCCAAAACTATTTTTTCCGAAATCATGTAGGTGGGGGTCCCATTGAGGTAACAAACGGTAGTTTTGCACTTCCGAAATTTATAATTGGAATCTTTGTACATGTGTTACTGGAATCTACGTACATTTGAATGTAACAGCATAAGTGGATGAACTCCAATAAAGTAACTTTAAAGGCAACTGTTATGTTCAAACTACAGATTGGGTTTTTTGTAAAGAATCTTTCAGGCACTCATCCATAGATTCCTGATTAGAAACATTGTTAAATCTCTTCAGAAATGCTTCAAAAATTATTAAAGGAGAAGTCCCTACATTCAACATGTTTCAGACATAATTAAAATGCCTAAAATATACAAAATTTGTTTATTTGCTGAAAAGTAGTATATTATTGCAAGAAAACCTATCCATTACACGTTGAAAATAACAAAATATTCATGTGTTTGATATCGACAGTCCCGATTTTATTCGCCGATGTTTTATTCGGGTTGGGATTTAGTTTCATATCTGTTTGTGCTATTCGCATATATCTTCATAATATTATGAATGAACACAACAAGTTAGTTTTAATGATATTATTGAAACTATGCGTTCACTGTAGGGATTTCATCTTTAATGATGAAGTCTCAATAAACTTATGCACTAAATTGCCATTTTCCATATATACTGTCAGTGTAGTTTAATGGAAGAACACCTTCTCGGCACAGCCATAGAGGGGAGTCTAGGTTCAAATCCTAGCACTGCATGATGGAAAGGCTTTTGGAGTCAGTTCAATGTTAAAGAAAACCTACCTTTATTGTTATAGAAACTAATTTATAGAAATAGTGTTTCCACTTTTTGTGTTACTGGCTTTAGTAGGATGACAGTAAGAGATTATTGGTCACATTTCCTGATTTTCCTCTGTCAGGTGACACATATATGTTCCTCTTAACACTCTTTTTGTAATTATTCCTATCATACCGATTTATATGTCTCACTTTCTGTTCATATGTATATAAAAATAGACAAAATGTAACTAATTTAAATTGGATCTTGATTCATGGACAGATGATGGCTAAAAAAGTTTAATATACCCCCGCAAACGAAGTTTGAGAGGGGATATGTAAGAGTCAGTGTGTTGGTTGGTCGGTTGGTCTGTCTGTCCAAACATGCAACAATTCATTGTCAATCAATGACTCAATTCAGAACACACTTCAAGGCCTTCGATACTTACATGTATTGTTAATTCTTAACCTTTTCCTTCATATAAACATATTTTAACTATTTTCACGCAATGCAAAGAGAGTAGACCCAGATCAGATGGCTCTAATAAGAGTCTGCTCTGTTTGCTTATTGAACTATAAAGATCTGATTCTACACTCTCTGCCACAGTCAAAAAGACCGTTGCTTATAATTCTTTAGGATACATGTAGTTCAGCTCATTAACCCTCTACTCCATGAATAGTCATGTAACAATTGATGATGTCATGAATATTTATTATATTAATTTGTTATAATAGTATTTTGCGCAGGTGACCGTGGTCGCGCCCAACGCATAACGTGTGGGATGTGACGTGCCATATTTCTTAAGGGACCAAGCCGAAACTACAGACTCAAGTTGTTTTCGATAACGTTTAATTCAAAGTTTCTTCTTCACAAAGTCTATACAATATCACACAATGATTTCACTCAGAGTTCTCGTATGTCACCTTGTTGCATAGATTTACAATTTAAAGTCACTGAGATTTTTTCAGTTTCACTTAGTAATTTCTTAATTTGAATTTTCAGTTACAGAGAAGTTTAACAGTCTTATCACTTAGAAAGTCAGAACTTATGTGTCTAAATTTTACAATTACTTACTCCACCTCTATTGGTATTTACACCTTTAGCTCCAAACTAAACATCTACATTCAAAACAATCAAACATGGCTTGGCAGCCATTTAATATTGATTAACAATTGGTCTCAACAGGTGACAAGTTATGTACACTACAATTATTCTATAAACAAGTAATTGGGATAAGTATTCAATTTTTAAAAAGGTGAAAATTGAAAGGAATTAGACTTATGCCTCAAGATTTGGCATCAAAACTGCCTTATGCACAGATTAGCAACTGAATTTTTATATTAATAATGAACCGGTTTGGTTCCAAATCTGAAATCTAAGCTTAACATTTAGCGCACAAAATGTGCATCATAATTGTTGCACATGAACATATAAAATTTTGGACATGGCAAAAACTACAATCATATCTATATCATATCATAAGCAAAAAGGGCAGACCATGATTAGACAGTTCCTATAGGAGCTGTTTGATCTGGTTCTCCTCTGTTTGCAAAGGCATAGAAATGCATATTTATGGAGTAAAGGGTTTATATTCACGATGTCATTATTTCTTACATGAATATTGAACAGTCATTTATATTGAAACATATTGTGAAACTTAAATAGTAATCTTTTTCTGGAACTGGAAATTTCTCTGCATTCATATTTGGCACATACTTTTCATCATCTTGAAGTCCTCTACAAAACATAAATGAATTATGCCCCTTAGTTCAAATGAAACACCGCCCCACGGGTGGCCAGATTTCTCTAGAAACATAGTGAAAGTGAGACGAGAGCCCTTAAAGTATATACATGTACATCCACTGAGGCGAGGTGCTAAAAAGAACAAACATCCTCTAAGATGATGGGCTAATTTACATCCACTGAGGCGAGGGGATAAAAAGGAATTACATCCACTGAGACGAGGGACTTAAAAGTGTATGCATCTACTGAGACGAGGTGTTAAAAAGGGAAAAAAACTAATGAGACAGGAGTTTAATAACTACATAGATCCACTGAGACCAGGAGCTAATAACTACATCCACTAAGACGAGGGGCTAATTTACATCCACTGAGACGAGGGGGCTAATAACTACATACATCCACTGAGACGAGGAACTAATAAATACATCCACTGAGACGAGGGGCTATTAACTACATACATACACTGAGGCGAGGAGCTAATAACTACATATATCCACTGAGACGAGGAGCTAATAACTACATCCACTAAGACGAGGGGCTAATTTAGATCCACTGAGACGAGGGGCTAATAACTACATACATCCACTGAGACGAGGAACTAATAAATGCAGCCACTGAGACAAGGGACTATTAACTACATACATACACTGAGGCGAGGAACTGAAAACTACATAGATCCACTGCGAGGAGGAGCTAATAACTACATCCACTGAGACGAGGGGCTAATTTACAACCACTGAGACGAGGGGCTAATAACTACATACATCCACTGAGGCGATGAGCTAATAACTACAAACATCCACTGAGGCGAGGAGCTAATAACTACATACATGTACATCCACTGAGACGAGGAGGTAATAGCTACATACATCCACTGAGACGAGGAGCTAATAATTACATACATCCACTGAGGCGAGGAGCTAATATCTACATACATCCACTGAGGTGAGGAGCTAATAATTACATACATCCACTGAGTCGAGGAGCTAATAATTACATACATCCACTGAGGCGAGGAGCTTATAACTACATACATCCACTGAGACGAGGGGCTAAAATGAATTACATCCACTGAAGCGAAGGCCTTAAAAGTATATACACATCTACTTAGGGTAGTTGCTAAACAAAAAACATCTCATACGAGACATACATCCACTGAGGCGATGAGCAAATAGCTACATACATCCACTGAGGCAAGGAGCTAATAACTACATACATCTACTGAGACGAGGAGCTAATATCTACATACATACACTGAGGCGAGGAGCTAAAAAATACATAGATCCATCCACTGAGACGAGAGTTTATTAACTACATACATACACTGATGTGAGGAACTAAAAACTACATAGATCCACTGAGACGAGGAGCTAATAACTACATCCACTGAGACGAGGGGCTAATTTACATCCACTGAGACGAGGAGCTAATCACTACATACATCCACTGAGACGAGGAACTAATAAATACATCCACTGAGACGAGGGGTTATTAACTACATACATACACTGAGGCGAGGAGTTAATAACTACATACATCCACTGAGGCGAGGTGCTAAAAAGAACAAACATTCTGTAAGATGATGGTCTAATTTACATCCACTGAGACGAGGGGCTATTAACGACATGTATTATATACATGTACATCCACTGAGGCTAGGTGCTAAAAAGAACAAACATCCTGTAAGATGATGGTCATATTTACATCCACTGAGACGAGGGGCTATTAACGACATGTAGTATATACATGTACATCCACTGAGGCTAGGTGCTAAAAAGTCCAAACATCCTCTAAGACGATGGGCTAATTTACATCCACTGAGGCGAGGTGCTAAAAAAAAAGACCTCTAAGATGATGGGCTAATTTACATCCACTGAGACGAGGTGGACTAATAAATACATCCACTGAGACGAGGAACTAATAAATACATCCACTGAGACAACGGGCTAATAAGGAATCATATCTAGTGAGACGAGGGCCCTTAAAGTATATACATCCACTGAGGCGATGTGCTAAAAAAAAGCATCCTCTATGATGATTGGCTAATTTACATCCACTGAGGCGAGGGGCTAAAAAGGAATTACATCCACTGAGACGAGTGTATGCATCTACTGAGACGAGGTGTTAAAAAGGAAAACAAAACTAATGAGACAGGAGTTTAATAACAACATACATACACTGAGGCGAGGAGCTAAAAACTACACATATCCACAGAGACGAGGAGCTAATAACTACATCCACTAAGACGAGGGGCTAATTTACATCCACAGAGACGAGGGGCTAATAACTACATACATCCACTGAGACGAGGAACTAATAAATGCATCCACTGAGATGAGAAGTTATTAACTACATACATACACTGATGCATGGATCTAAAACTACATAGATCCACTGAGACGAAGAGCTAATAACTACATCCACTGAGACGAGGGGCTAATTTACATCCACTGAGATGAGGGGCTAATAACTACATACATCCACTGAGACGAGGAACTAATAAATACATCCACTGAGACGAGAGTTTATTAACTACATACATACACTGATGTGAGGAACTAAAAACTACATAGATCCACTGAGACGAGGAGCTAATAACTACATCCAATGAGACGAGGGGCTAATTTACATCCACTGAGACGAGGAGCTAATCACTACATACATCCACTGAGACGAGGAACTAATAAATACATCCACTGAGACGAGGGGTTATTAACTACATACATACACTGAGGCGAGGAGTTAATAACTACATACATCCACTGAGGCGAGGTGCTAAAAAGAACAAACATCCTGTAAGATGATGGTCTACTTAAATCCACTGAGACGAGGGGCTATTAACGACATGTATTATATACATGTACATCCACTGAGGCTAGGTGCTAAAAAGAACAAACATCCTGTAAGATGATGGTCTAATTTACATCCACTGAGACGAGGGGCTATTAACGACATGTAGTATATACATGTACATCCACTGAGGCTAGGTGCTAAAAAGTCCAAACATCCTCTAAGATGATGGGCTAATTTACATCCACTGAGGCGAGGTGCTAAAAAAACAAACATCCTCTAAGATGATGGGCTAATTTACATCCACTGAGACGAGGTGGACTAATAAATACATCCACTGAGACGAGGAACTATTAAATACATCCACTGGGACAACGGGCTAATAAGGAATCATATCTAGTTAGACGAGGGCCTTTAAAGTATATACATCCACTGAGGCGATGTGCTAAAAAAAAAAGCATCCTCTATGATGATTGTATAATTTACATCCACTGAGGCGAGGGGCTAAAAAGGAATTACATCCACTGAGACGAGTGTATGCATCTACTGAGATGAGGTGTTAAAAAGGAAAAAAAACTAATGAGACAGGAGTTTAATAACAACATACATACACTGAGGCGAGGAGCTAAAACCTACACATATCCACAGAGACGAGGAGCTAATAACTACATCCACTAAGACGAGGGGCTAATTTACATCCACTGAGACGAGGGGCTAATAACTACATACATCCACTGAGACGAGGAACTAATAAATGCATCCACTGAGATGAGAAGTTATTAACTACATACATACACTGATGCATGGATCTAAAACTACATAGATCCACTGAGACGAAGAGCTAATAACTACATCCACTGAGACGAGGGGCTAATTTACATCCACTGAGATGAGGGGCTAATAACTACATACATCCACTGAGACGAGGAACTAATAAATACATCCACTGAGACGAGAGTTTATTAACTACATACATACACTGATGTGAGGAACTAAAAACTACATATATCCACTGAGACGAGGAGCTAATAACTACATCCACTGAGACGAGGGGCTAATTTACATCCACTGAGACGAGGAGCTAATCACTACATACATCCACTGAGACGAGGAACTAATAAATACATCCACTGAGACGAGGGGTTATTAACTACATACATACACTGAGGCGAGGAGTTAATAACTACATACATCCACTGAGGCGAGGTGCTAAAAGGAACAAACATCCAGTAAGATGATGGTCTAATTTACATCCACTGAGACGAGGGGCTATTAACGACATATATTATATACATGTACATCCACTGAGGCTAGGTGCTAAAAAGAACAAACATCCTGTAAGATGATGGTCTAATTTACATCCACTGAGACGAGGGGCTATTAACGACATGTAGTATATACATGTACATCCACTGAGGCTAGGTGCTAAAAAGTCCAAACATCCTCTAAGATGATGGGCTAATTTACATCCACTGAGGCGAGGTGCTAAAAAAACAAACATCCTCTAAGATGATGGGCTAATTTACATCCACTGAGACGAGGTGGACTAATAAATACATCCACTGAGACGAGGAACTAATAAATACATCCACTGAGACAACGGGCTAATAAGGAATCATATCTAGTGAGACGAGGGCCCTTAAAGTATATACATCCACTGAGGCGATGTGCTAAAAAAAAGCATCCTCTATGATGATTGGCTAATTTACATCCACTGAGGCGAGGGGCTAAAAAGGAATTACATCCACTGAGACGAGTGTATGCATCTACTGAGACGAGGTGTTAAAAAGGAAAAAAAACCTAATGAGACAGGAGTTTAATAACAACATACATACACTGAGGCGAGGAGCTAAAAACTACACATATCAACAGAGACGAGGAGCTAATAACTACATCCACTAAGACGAGGGGCTAATTTACATCCACTGAGACGAGGGGCTAATAACTACATACATCCACTGAGACGAGGAACTAATAAATGCATCCACTGAGATGAGAAGTTATTAACTACATACATACACTGATGCATGGAACTAAAACTACATAGATCCACTGAGACGAAGAGCTAATAACTACATCCACTGAGACGAGGGGCTAATTTACATCCACTGAGATGAGGGGCTAATAACTACATACATCCACTGAGACGAGGAACTAATAAATACATCCACTGAGACGAGGGGCTATTAACTACATACATACACTGAGGCGAGGAACTAAAAACTACATAGATCCACTGAGAGGAGGAGCTAATAACTACATCCACTGAGACGAGGGGCTAATTTACATCCACTGTGACGAGGGGCTAATAACTACATACATCCACTGAGACGAGGGGCTAAATGCATTTAAAAGCATACACATTTCAAACACCAAATAAAAGCTGTTTTATCATAAAGCAGGCATAGTAAGTTATCACATTTATACATGGTGACAATCATTGGGAGGCTTATGCAAAATCCAATGCAGAAGGATGCATGAATTACATCCCTTGACTAAGCTACAATAAACAGATTGGTATTTGTTTTTAAGAATAACTCAATTGAAAGAGCTATAGTCTATTAGAGGTGATTTATTCTAGACTAAAAATGCATTAAAAAGCATAAATTATTCAACTGTAGTTTAAGACACATTACATGTACATAGTCAACAACAAAATTATATGGGTACCAAATATGCAGCACATGCATAAGCAAAACATAAAACGAAAATTGATAAGAAGTGTAACACGGTGAAAAGTTGTGTCTCGACTGGGACTCGAACCCAGGACGTCTGGCTTACCATGCCAATACTCCACCGACTGAGCTACCAAGCCACACAGTAAAGCCTATCAACTGATTCACCACAATCTCTACCCGGCTACAGAAGCAGACAAACATAGAAATTACATTAAGGGGGAAAAGGCACAAAACGCAAACTATGGGCTGACATGAAAAATGGAGAAATTTTCTACATGCTGCAGCCAAAAAGACTTCAGCGTATGAACTCATACCTTAACCATTTCCCTCATATATATGTGTTTTCAACGCAATAGCAACCAGAGTAGACCCAGATCAGACGGCTCCTATGATCAAGGTATGCTCTGTTTGTTAATAAAAATTGAAAGATCTATTTCTTTTCTTCTAAGATGGTTAAAATGTTCTACCTTCTAATTTCTTTTTAACTATTTGCCCATGACTATTCGGTAGGTATTGAGGTTTGAAATAAACAATTATTTCACTAACGGCTAATTGAGGTGAAATGATGAGTAGCTTTATAGAAGAAAAAAAAGGATTGATATAACTGTTATCACATTTTCAATCTTCTCTTTGTAGTGGTGAAGATATTATATAAATAATGCGACAAAATAAATTTATCAAGGTATATATTTGCTAATGTTTGAAGTAAGGAAATAGACCTGATCAGGATCTACTCTGTTTAATTTTGACATGATATACATCTAATTCTACAGTTTGTGTCAAAGTAAAAACATATCAATTGAAAATTCTATTTAAAAAATCATGATGTTAGGCTCTTATTTCATGAATATGAAATATTTTAGTAGATCTATATACATACTTTAAGATCAGGGTTAATAGGTGAATTACTTATTTGCATAACTAGATTTACATATATTGAGCTTGCCAGATTATCAAAGTTTTGTTTAAAGATAAACTTGTGTGTATATGTGGGGGTGGGGGTCCCTTTCGCTAATTATCCAAACTTTGCACCAAAGATATATTGCCTAGGCAGTCATCCACCTAAATTATGGGAGGGGCAAAGACAGATCCTCCCCTCCCCTCATCGGATGTTTGCAACTTCCTCGCCTCACTGGTTACTCTTTAGCACATCCCAACAAGTTAAGTCCCTTGATAGAACGTCTATTTATAGAAAAATATATCGTTTACATTAACAACCGTGAAAATTTACTCACTGGCAACATTGAAAAATTCTCTTTGAACTGGCACCGTTTCCTCCCCCAGCTGATGGCATTTTTACGATTTCTTGAAGAAGTAAACATATGGCTGATGTGCCCCTTCTGACCGCTCTGCATACAGTCGCCTTACTTATCCCGTGGATATCTCCTATTATCACGTAGTGGGCACCACTCGCATAAAAATGCAGTGTTACGAGAAGAATGAGGAGGGGTGGGAGGGGAAGTGAGCGCCGAGTCGGATGGTCAATCAGATGAAATATTCTATCCAGAAACGGTAAAATCGTTTCTGGATAGAAGCGATACCTATCCCTCACTTCCTCTCCCGTTAGAAACTCCAAAGGATTGCTCCTGTCGCGGAAGACCCTTTCTACACGCTCAAATCGCTGGTAGCGTCTCATTCGACGGACTAAATCGGCCATTTTTGAGTCTGATAAGAATGTTTGAGACAGCTATATAGCTGTCTCAAATTAACAGACTCAGTCTCAACTTTGAGATTGTTACTGAGTCCACTAAGTTTCGTGAAACGCACTCAATTTGAGCTTGTTAAATTGAGTCTGTTACTGAGTCTGTTAAGGTATTTGAGACTGGTAACAGACTTAAGTATGTTCGTGAAACCGGGCCCTGATCTCATCACAAGTGACTATATTATCAAAAGCCTTTTTACTATATTTTGGGTACATTTTTTTGCCATTGTTACACGCGTCTTCTTTTGCTCATCCGTTAACAAATGGGGTATCCGTCTTGCATTTATCTTTCTAACTTTTAGGTGTTTCTTCAAAATTGCATGAACTCTTGCTAACGACAAGTTTGTCATTCGAGCCAATTGTTCTACGGTGAATCGAGCATCAGTTTTGAGGATATTTCGGATTTTTTCTATGTTACCTTTGGTCGTAGTTGTTGCAGGACGACCTGGGCGAGCAGCATCTTTCAGTTGCTGCTGCCCAGCACTAAATTTAGCTACCCACCTACAAACAGTCCTGTGGGACATTTGGCCCTCCCCATAAATGTCACACACCTCGCGGTGAATATCTACAGCCTTTATGCCGAGTAATGACCTACCTTTTATATAGGCCCTAATTTCAAGAACATTTTCAGCTCGTTTTTCCTGTCATGTTGTGTATAGTCTAACGAATAGGCTATGAAACGATGTACACTGCACCGAGGCAAGTGAACGTGTGGACGAGATATTTACCTGTGTCACGAGCCAGTGATCACTCAATCGACACGAGGTGGTTTTGTGTATGAATTGCACGATTTCCGCGAAATAAAGCACAGATGACATTATTTATGGAACACCCCTCGTACAGCGCTGGTACATTGGGAGTATTGGCATGTTTGCTACCCTGCCTTCAACCAGTGCCAGGGATTCCTGTTAAGCTAACCAAGGTTCCTTATTTTCGCTTACCAGTGAACTTGGTCATTTAATGTATGGGCAGTGGGCAGGTTAAGCATGTACGGTCCGATGCAGCATCGTGTGTCTCAGTCAGTCTCGATTTGTCCGATATGCATTCGGTGGAATATGTTGTAGGAACAGTATACGGGATACCCTCTTTAGATCTACTTTGTCATCCAGATATGTACTGTACGGAACGACTTTGCGTAAGTCAGAGCAATTGCAAGGTATCCATTAAGGGCGTCTGTAAAACTCATCCCGTTTCCGGGGTAAAGAGTTTTCATCATAGATTGCTTCCACCGGCCTCTGATAGCGCAAGCGAAGAGGGAAACGTGGCTACCAACTGTAGAAGGGTCAATAACCAAACAAAATAACGGGGTCATAACCTGTCCTCCTAAAAGTTTTAATGCGTTTAATAATCAAAATGGACATATTTCCAAGACACTTCTATATGTTTCCCTTTCTTTCAAACTAGAGTATTAATTAATAACCTCCACGATAACACACTGGTTCAAATTGGATAGTGTCATGCGATATTACCATTTTTTTGCTTTACATATGATGTAATATTTATTTTAGGCACGGTGGGGAAATTTCGGCATGTCAGCAGACCAAGCATCTGTGCTAAATCCTTATATTTTAAGTAATAGTTCGTAATTGTAACGCGTTTTAAATACCTGAAAATACATGAATTATTTCTTTGTATGCTGAAAAGAAGGATTGCGCAAGACAACAAATTTAATGATCGCCGAAGAAGGCGAAACATTCCTGTGTTTTATATTAAATATTTCGATTTATTTTTGTCGATATATTAGTATTTACTCGGGAACGTTTTACTTTCGTAACTGTTTAAAATAGGCCGATACTATTTTGTTGTACACTTCAAAATATAAGAATCGACGAAAACATATTATTCTTTACCTCATGGGCAATTGTTGATACAAGCTTACATTGACAATCTTCACAATAATAACTAAACATAAGCAACACTATTTATTATGATTTTAATCAACACCATATATTATGATTTTATTAAAATAATTGTATGACATGTATGTACAGACTATCACTTTAAATATCATGCCGCTGTTTTCAAACACACATTTTGTCAACGTGTTTTTGTTTTTTTAAACACAATTGAGGCACGGTGTTCATTGATTGATTAATTGTTAAGGAATTAAGAATTGATAAATATTCATTAACTGACTTTTCTTTTATGAAGGCCAATGAATAACGAAAGTAATGGACAACTTTAGTAAAGTTATTACTCTGAACACACACAAAGCAGACATTCTTGTTTGCAAAGGCACGAAAAGGCGTCTTTGGCAGGTAAAGGATAACATTTGTGTTGTGATTTTTTTTTATTAATCAATGCTATCAACTCTGTATAATAGATTCCTCTTGTCGGTTCTTCCGTTCACACCTATCTCACTGAATATATGATGAGGGGTAGTTTGATCACTACCGTAAGAGTCCTCTAACACGACCAGGACTAACAGGACGTTGAAGGCAGAACAATAGATTGGTCAGGTCATTACTTGACAAAATCCTATTTCGGAAATATCAAAATAGTGTTCAGAGGAAGAATATAGGCGCTGATATTGAAAATGCTTCACTTGTTATCTTTGTTTTTGGATGGGTCACTGCTATCCTTATATTTCAAGTGATAATCTCTACTTTCAAAGCGCTTACAAATACATCAAAACTACATACAGTTGAACTTCGATATCTAAAACTTGGATATCTCGAACAGAACCGTTGGTCATTCCACAATTAACAATACAGCAGTGTTCTAAAATGTTTCATTACACATTCTATAAACACATATGAGATCTCCTGTAGGTGATTTCAGCATTATATAGACCTCCATTAAGCTGTTGAGAAAGTGTTCAGATTCGAAATCGGATGTCTCGAACCTCTATTAACTAATTTGTATGGTTCAATGAAGTTCGCGATATCGAAGTTCACCTGTACATTATTTGTTTTGATGTTGAGAAGAAGTGTGTCGAAAGTATGCCTTTATAATAAACGCTGAAGAAGACCAAACTGATCGAAAAGTGGATCTACCAATGAGACAAGCTAGTACACAAAATGAACACATAGCATTTGAAATCAAATATATATCAAATATAATGTTAATATGTGGAGTTTCATTGTTAGTATGTAGAGTGGCAAAACGCACAGTCTCGCTGGAGGAACTGGGTATCTGAATAATAAGATAATATTCGTGGACCGCCATCCGAAAATTCATTTAGGCAACACAGATTAACCATCGTCCGGTAATCAGCAGATTTGCATGTATAGTGCTCGTTTGATTTATTTATACAAGCATTGACACAATCGTGACTGCTGTAAATGTGCGGAATCACGAACTTTTAACCAAACAGTCTATGTTTGTCAACAACTTGAAATGTATTTCCATAAATACTTTGACAGTCAAACACACATGATAAACTACTTGGATTCACTGAGAGTCCTGCTTTACACAAACACTGGTTGTTTCTACATTCCGAGTCCATGTCAACACATTTAGCGTTGCTGTAACAAGGTCCACGCATTGTTCCTTCACATTCACATGTCGGGAACTGACCCCAGCTACCATTGGTACACTCCGAGTTCGCCTCACCGTGTAATGACGCGTTTACCAATACACGCGAGAGACACATTGGTACACTCTGACTTGGCATCACCGTGCAATGACGCGTTACCAATACACGCGAGAGACACAATGGTACACTCCTACTTGGCCTCACCGTGTTATGACGCGTTGCCAATACACACGAAAGACACAATGGTACCTTCGACAAACAGTTGGGTCAGGTCGGCCGAAATACTCGAAGCAATCATTTCTGTTGCGTTTTCCCGCTATATTCGAGTAACAACCAGCTTTGTGTTTATGAGTTTAAACCTTTTGCATGTTTTCGTACAAACTCCAGGTGTAGACCATTTACCAGAACCCGAACATTGTGTTATCCCTTTATCGTCTTTTTCGTACGCACCGTTACAAGACAATTAGTTTTTTGAACCTATAACGTTTATATTCCCAAGATAATTATGTTTGCCTGTTTTTGGTAAACCAGGACACACAGCAGTGTCATTCAATGAACACGGCCGTTTATCGACTATTGAGACATTCCATGTCTTGATAAGAGAATACTTTTGGCATTTCACATCGCTGACGTACGGATACTGTTAATAAAATTCACAGATGTGCATCTTTACATGATAGCTGATATATGAATTCTGAAGGGAGGTGAACTGTTGATACCTTGGCATCTCAAAACACACATTTGCAGTGATTTGTCATGCAGCTTTAAAATAGGCGTATCAAATATACATACACTATATATGACGTCAAATGCCACTAGGCTTAATCCCAAACACATGGTGATACCGAAAACTAAGAGAAGTTTTGTAACCATAATGGCAACAAGAAACTACTGTTTATTCGTATTGTTGATAAAACACTCTTACAACGGCTATGCTCAATAGAACAGTGGCAACAGGACTGAAAAGAGAAGCAATCATTACCCATAAATGTTGTATTGCTTTAGGAGAACATAAGGCAGAGATGAATGTGTCCTTTACACATTTGCTGCATGGCAAATGGTTTGCACAACCGTGGTTTGCATATTTATTAATATGTGATGAATGCTAAAGAACACTAATGCTTGAATTAGAATTTTAACTCTTTCCGACCTAAATACGATGTAATATATTTTGAAAGTGGGAGAACCTTCGAAAGCAAAAGTAGCAATGCAAAAAGAGAAAACTGTAGACTCGGTTTTACTGAGTTTGTTCATGAGTGGTAATTACATGTGCAACATTATCAACGCCCCGTAGCACCGGCTTAAGCAGTATTCAATTTTCAAAACAAATAACATCAAAGCTAATGATCCCAAAGGACCAAAAACTATACCAACACTAACAATTAATTGCCGCAACACAAGCACGTAATACCTGCTGTTGTGAAGTACATATCTTCTGAAAGTGGTAGATCCTCCGAAAGCAATAGTAGCACCATCAAAACCAATGATTCCGAAGGACCACACACTATAAGAACGCTGAGAATGAAGTACAGGGTGACTTCGAAAAACTGATAAAGAATCATTGCGTCCATTACAGAATCCATGTCATCAGATCTGTATCACTGAATAAAAAGTACTTAGTTCAGTCTCCTTTCAGTCCGAATGACCGCTCAGCCGACTGTCCATTTACTCCAATGGTCATTGAGTCATTCGCCTACAATATTGAGCACTGCTAACATATTGCGCAATCATGCAGCTACACATTTTAACCCCTGGCTGTACAGTAGGTGCGGATGGGAGACATTGAAAAAGCGTCTCTGAAATTTCCGAGAGGGACCGGGATTCGAAGCCCGAGCCTCCGGATTGGAAGTCAAGCGCGTTACTACATGCCCTAGGCACACCACAAACAGAGCAAACACTAATCTAATTGATCTAATAGTCCGTCTGATATATGTCTGTTCTGTTTTTAAAGGCCTTAGCAGGGACATTCATAGTGTAAAAGGTTTACTTATACATACGTTATAGTTTGAAACTATAGCATAATAAATCCTCTTACGATTCCATGCATGAACCGATTCCCTGTTCTATATTTAGTTCAATACCAGCTGAGTATTTAAGGAGGGAATAGTTAAAATGAAATGTGGAAGGTTGGAAATAGAAGCCATTTGAGAAGCTAACGAAACAGATTGATCAAATTCCATTAACAAACAGAGCATACTCTGATCAGACATGTCCTATAGGAGGCGTATGATCTGGATCTACTATGTTTTCAACTGCGTTAAATACGTTTATATGAATGAAAGAGTTGAGATGAGGCAATAATCACAAAGCTTGATAATTTCAGATCATTTATGTACGATTAACCTGTCATAAAATCAAGGGATATACTGAGAGGCGTCACCCGGCCCCTTTCTGCAGGGATTCACAATTTAGAATTAAAAAAGGAATACATGTACAATTTACAGTCGGTAGCTGCACGATGGCAGACAGAGGTTAGCACTCTTAAATGATGGTATAATTTTAAGTCAAGAAACGGGATGAGCTTACCAGACGCATTCCTGTCTTGCATTTTTTCAGTCGTGCCAATAACGGCTTCCCTGCAGTTGCTCTGACTTAGCAAATCATTTAAGTACATATTTGACGGGACTTTCACAGCTGTTATGCTATGTTTTACATTTTGTCCTGTGTTCACTGTCTTCTATGTTGTTGGGAAGTCTAGCGGGGATAGCTTTCTTTTAAATTACACTATTTGTTGAGCTAGAGTGACTTTGAGATAATTATGAGGTTAGGACGTCCGAGAACTGCTTTAAACCCCAGTGGTGGTTTTGCCACTGACCATTCCAAGGCGGTACTCCCTTTGTCATATTTGCTGTTTTGTTTGTTGGGTGTTTTTGTGTCTTTATGCTTGTGCGTTTGTTCATGTTTTCGTCTCGTGTGTTTGTGTGTGTGTGTGTGTGCGCGCGCGCGTGTGTGTTTGTGTATATGTGTTGCTTGCTTTCTGTCGGTATTTTGTTCGTGGTTGCGTTTTGTGTGTGTCTTTTCCTGCTTGACTTGAGTACTTTTTCTATTTAGGCAATACTTGATTTCTAGTATTCAAGCATTATATAAATTCTGAAGGGAGGTGATCCCCTAAGAGCAAAAATTGCAACACAAAAAGAGAAAATTGCAGACTCGGTTTTATTGAGTCTGTTCATGAACAGTAATTGAATGTGCAACACTGCTCACGCCCCCTAGCACCGGCTTAAGCGGTATTCAATTTTCAGAACAAGAAGTACTGAAATTCATGATCTCAAAGGATCAGAATTACTTACCTATCGATCAAGATCAACAAAGAGAGAAGGTTAGTGAAATATTTTATGATGTTGAGATACTATCAATTTCACGATTTTTCAGTTCATGCTTATAAATATCAACAATTTAATAGCTGACTGTTTATGATGACATTTAAATGCACGAGGAATTTTTTATCTGAGCAAAAACTGTAGAAATAGATCTATGTTATTTCATAAACAAACAACAGATCCTGATCATACACCTCCCACAGGATCCGTCTGATTTGGGTTTACAGTGTTTGCGTAGGTGCCAAGATGGTTTACATGTACTATAGAGTTGATCAAACTGAAGTCTATGTGAGAAATAATGAAATATAGCTGTATTTTATCATATCATTCAGCGAACGATGGAATTTTAAATTACCATGACAGACACTTTAGAATTAGATCTATATTATTTCATAAGCAGAGTCAGATCCTGATCAGACATGGCTCCAGGAGCCATCTGGTCTGAGTCTATTAATTCTGCTTGCAAAGATGTCAAAAGTTGTCCCATTGGGGAAAAAAGTAATAATCTTCAATATTGTTAACCTCTTTGAATCTACATGCTTTCATTAAAGGCATTCACATGATTTTAAATTGTATCTTTTAATTGAAGAAATCAGGATGGATCATGACATTCAAATTGCATAAATCTAAAAACTAATTCACGTACTAGAGTATATATGTATTCTGGTGATGAAACATCTCTAAAATTCAAATTGGTCAAATGCAATTCTTACAAAAATATGTTATAAAACTTATTGGTAAATTTATTCAAGATAAAAACTGGATCGATACATTCTCATAATTTAGAATAGCTGTGGGCATTTTTCCAATATCCTAGTAGAGAGAAACACCACGTGCCCATTCACAACAGGGAACCAATCACCAATCAACCGTATACGGGGCATCAATATATTGTACCAAATGAATGGTTTTGTTATTAACACTTTACACTGAGAGAATCTAAGATATCCGTCTGCTACAAAATGATATTGGAGTCGATTTTCTCCCCTTTTTTCTTCACAAACTCTGCATAGTATCAAACAGTTTAGAACCTGATTAGATGAGGAATTACCAATCATTTTTTCTGGATCTGATTTCATTGAAAATCATAATTACACACTCTGCTAGCATGCAAAGGGTAAGGTTGACACTTATTAATTTGCCGTTTTATAAAGGCATTTTCACCCATTTGAAAACCTAGTAGACCCAGATCAATGTCTGCTCTGTGTGCTAATGGAATAATTCCATAGATCTGTTTCTTTACTTTCTAAAATGGCTACAATGTTCCACCTTCCATATTGTATTATAAATATAATATCCATGAATATTCAATAGGTATTCGAACTTGAAATAAACATAAAACAGGGAAAGGGTTCATTTAACACACCAAGTAACTTTCATCAGTAAATATTGTCATCTGCTACACTTGTCATGTACAATTTCCCCAATTTCTTTTTAAAAATGTATGATCTCCTGTAGGTAGACTCTTTCGAAATATGAACATGTACACAAAATGTGACAATTAATATGCAAGTCTTGGGTATTCCTGTATTACATATTCATGAGGTCAAATGTCCATATACCGTTAAAAGTTGCTATGCTGAGTATGAGTATGACCAGATAAGGAAATACAAACAGCTCTAAGATCAAAGTCATATATGCCAAGGCTGATTATCAATATTCAAAAGCTTATTTGAGTGAATTCTGGTTAAATTCAACTGAATGTTTCACCATGCATCTGTTTTTCCTTTTCTACCAATTGAATAATTAGTACTTTTAAATTTCAGAAACCCTTTTGCTTGTCCTATTTACCCACTTTGGATGATCTTCATATAAATACGTACCACAAAGACCTTCTTTGAATACTTTGGATGATCTTCATATAAATACGTACCCCAAAGACCTTCTTTGAATGGTGAAGATGAACAGACATGACCTTGGACATGTATACCATGTGAGACTGCAGCTACCACTTCATATTTTCGAGCTCAGTATGTTATCCTATATCCTTTTTTAAATAAAATAATCTTTAACCTTTAGCCTGCTATAGGCGGATGGGTGAATACCTATGCATACAGTTTGGATCCAGATGAGACGCCGAGTAACTCGGCGTCTCATCAGGATCCAAACTGTTTACCACCCTTATCGCATTTTGGTAGACAAACTGATTAAAGCTTGAATTTTGAAGATGTAGTAGTTGAACATTTCTGTAAACATAATTTGATCAGCAGGCTAAAGGTTAAACTTTCTAAGCAACGGTCATCTCAAATTAATAAGTGTCATCTGTTTCATTCTAAAAGTATATTTTTCTTCTATTTCTTCTAATAAAAGATTATGTCAGAGTGTCAGACAGTTTGGATTCTGATGATGCTGAGCTACAATTGTAATCACATTTGCTAGCAGAATGCTGAAGGGTTATTCCTGGCACTTGCAAACAGTGTTGAGTCAGATTAGAGGACTCATGGAGGAGCCCAATGATCAGAATCTCCAGCTGCTTGTCATTCAAACTTCTACCAAATTTAAGCTTTTCATAAATAACGGACTCTATAGTTAACCCTTTACTTCATGAATATTCATATAACAAAGATCAAAACAGACCCTGATCAGGCCATCAGAAGTTTCCCCTGGTCCCTTCAAAATGTCCAATTAGAGGCAAATTGAGGGCCCCTCACTATAAAATAAAGAACACACGCTCTTAAGTTTGAGGGTCATTTGATCCCTGGTCTAATCCTACATAAGCCATTTGATCTGGGTCTACTCTATATGTACAAATGTGTTAGAAGGGTTATGCATATATAATTATGGAGAAAAGGACTAAACAGTGATTTGTCACTAAATTGTAATATGCAGCATACAAAGGGGTAAATGAAATTCTTTTAGTCAAGACTCAAGCTCAGGACACAACCTTATAAGAATTTTGATAAACAAATTTCCTTCATATAATTGCATTTTCATACCTTTGCAAACAGAGTAGACTCAGAACAGACAGTTCCTGTGTCAGCTGTCTCATTCGGGGTACTGATTGCTGATTTAATTAATGGAGATCTGATCCTACAGTTTTTGCCTAAACCATCACTTCTATTGAAATATTTACCTTTTAAAAATTAAGTTAATGACTTCATGAAGTGATCAATTCATGCATAACTCTTCCCTTGAAAAGGGTTAAAATGTTTATAAATTTTCAAGGATTTTTCTTTTTCTATGACAAAGACTTTAGAATCTAATCAATATCAAGTCATAAGCAAACAGATCAGGAAAAGTCTGATCGGCGTCTACTCCTTTTTAAATACGTGAAAATGCATTTATAATATTTAAAAGGGTTAAATAAGTTAAAATGAAAGATTAAGCCTTTACTTTAAATATAGATGCCTTTTTACATAGTTGCACACTGAGAAGACCCAAAAGTATGACCAGGGTCAAAATTTCTTTGATGGTAATCCATATATGCCACTATAAAAATTCAGTTACTAATATTCATAATGTACCATTGAAAGTTGTTATGTGTGTGAGTCTGAACTCAAACATACTGAGGAGTACTGAACTTTTAGCCTGTAATCCAATATCTTTCTTAACCTTCTCCCTCATATAAATAAACACACATTTGAAAACAGAGTAGGCCCAGATTAGACAGTTCCCATAGGAGCTGTCTGATCAAGGTCTGTTCTGCTTGCTTTTGATGTGATATAGATCTGATTCTACAGCTTGTGTCAAAGTAAAAACATTCCTTGAAATTTTATATTATTAAACATCAGCCAATAGATATTCACAATGCCAATATTTCTTATGTGAATAATTAAACCTTTACCTGTTCAACATTCATAGATCTGAGAAATAATGAATATTTATTAGCTGAATTTTATAATGGCATATGTATACAGGATTTTTTGAACAGGTAGAAACAACTGAAGTGCCAGATCCTATAGGAGCCATCTGATCTGGGTATTCTCTGTTTTAAAATGCGTGAAAAGGTGTTTATATGAAGGAAAGGGTTAAGTTAACCCCTTTCCTTCATGGAAAAAGTTTTTCATGCCTTTGCGAATAGAATTGACCCTGAATCGATGGCTCCGATAGTACACGTATTTGCATTTGTTGTTACATCACAGTACTGTGGCATTGCACAAACACATTGGCATTATAATTTATATAATATGTGCTTACAGTATCTATCTTTTGTTTTAGTTACTCTGTCCTGGATACAGAAGATGGAATAATCCAGAAACTAAAGACAGAAAACCTCAAATAAATGGAATGAAGCAAAGACAGTTAAATGCCACAACATGTGTTATGACCGGAGTATATTCTGAGCAATTCTGAGGAATACTCCTATATTTTTCTTTTGACGAATACCCGGCACTGGAGTCTTTTAATTAGGGAATATTCCTCCAATTTGTTTATAACAAATGCTAAATAATTCAGTCTGGAAGCTAGAACATTATCCCACGTCTTTAGCACATTTATGATCAAGTTGGTCTTACATAGAATTATTTTACTCTCTTAAGTCTTTCAATCATATTAACACATTTTCACATATTCAAAACAGAATAGATTCAGATAAGATGGCTTACATGGGAGCTGTCTAATGCAGGGTCTGCTCTGTTTGTCAATTGAATTTGAAAGATCTGTTTCTTTACCTTCTACAATGACTACAGTGGTCCACCTTTTGTATTTTGTTATAACTGCATGGTTTGTTCATGAATATTCAGTGGGTATTGATATTTGAAATTAACAAAGAATAGGGGAAAGGGTTAACACATGTTAAACAAGTTAGTATGGAGGAATATTCCCCAGCTGTCTGATCCAGAGAACCTTAACCCTTTGCTGCTCATGTATGAATATTTTTACTCTTGATATTTATTTTTTTCAACATGGAGGAACACTCTGTCTTGGCGTAAGCAATTGTCTGATATCGGGGAACATTCCCCCATTTTTACTCCTGACACAAACTGATTGTTTCAGTTTAGAGGAACATTCCCCCATGGCTTAAACAATTTGGGGAAATATTCCCCCGTGGCTCCATTTTATATTCTTGCCACACTGAGTTTTTGTTTCAATTTTGAGGAACACTGTCCCATGGCTTTAGCTATTTGGGGGAACATTCCCATGTGACTCTGATGTTGAGAATCTTAAAGGGCGGAACATACTAATATTTTTACTCTTGATATGCACTGATATTTTTAACTTGGAGGAACATTCTCCCATGGCCTAAGCACATTGTCTGAGTGGGGGAACATTCCCCCATTTGTACTATTTGCACACAACTGATTGTTTCAGTTTGGAGGAACATTGTCCATGGCTTAAGCAATTTGGGGGAATATTCCCCCGTGGCTCTATTTTTATATTCTTGACACACTGATTTCTTTTACATTTTGAGGAACACTCTCTAATGGCTTAAACTGTTTGGGGGAATATTCCCATGTGGCTCTGATTTGTTACATTCTCCTAAATATCTTTACTCTTGAGATTTTTTCAACTTTTAGGGACATTTCCACATGGCTTGAGCAATTGTATGATGTGGGGGAACATTCCTTCATTTATTACGTTGTTTAAATTTGGAGGAACATTCCAAAATGGCTTGAGCAATTTGGGGGAATATTCCCCCGTGACTCTGATGTGGAGGGGTCTTAAATGGAAGAACATTCTCCTCATATTTTCACTATTGATATGCACTGGTTTTGTTACCCATGATGTAGAGGAACATTCCCCCATTTTTTAACTCGATATTTTTTCAACTTTTAGGGACATTTCCACATGGCTTCAGCATTTGTATGATGTAGGGGAACATTCCTCCATTTTTTACTTTTGACGTAAACTCATTGTTTAAACTTGGAGGAACATTCTAAAATGGCTTGAGCAATTTGGGGGAATATTCCCCCGTGACTCTGATGTGGAGGGGTCTTAAATGGAAGAACATTCTCCTCATATTTTCACTCTTGATATGCACTGGTTTTGTTTCCCATGATGTAGGGGAACATTCCCCCATTTTTAACTCTTGAGATGTTTTCAATTTTTAGGGACATTTCCACATGGCTTCAGCAATTGCATGATGTAGGGGAACATTCCCCCATTTTTTACTTTTGACGCAAACTCATTGTTTAAATTTGGGGGATTATTCCCCTGTGGCCCTTTTTTATATTCTTGCCACACTGATTTGTTTTAATTTGGAGAAACATTGGGGAAATATTCCCCCGTCTTTATTCTTCACAAGTAAAAATATTTCATGTTGGGGGAACATTCCCCCAATTTTTTAGAAATTGTATGCCAGATAGTTTTACAAACAATAGATTGTATTCATATTCAGTCGATTTTGGGGGAATGTTCCCCTATACTTAGTTGAGAAATATAGGATTGATATGCATGTTTGAGTTTTGTCCTTTTTTCCCATTAGAATGGGGGAATATTCCCCCAAATCTTTGTTATACATGCACTTTACCACTGTATTTGCTGTCGCGGTTGTTGTAGATTAATCGGAGAGGGGATACGTTTATTTACACTGTTTGTCTTTTAGGATGGGGATGGAATAAGCGTGAGGTTGGGCGCCCATAAACCGGTTTAACCCCCCGGTGACTTTTGTCACTGACCGTTCCAAGGCGGTACTTCCATCTTCCTCCTATTGTATGTTTGTTTTGTCTTTGTGCGTCTCTTGTTGTTTTTTCTACTTATGTACATTTGCTGTTTCCTTGTGTTGCTGTTCGGGCGAGTGTTTGTTCTGTATGTGGTGTTTCCTGCATGACTCAATTTTGTACTTTTATACAGAATCTGCCCCGAAATCGTACCCCTAAAAAGAGGATTGATATGCATTTTGGAGTTTTTTCCTTTCATTTTCCCATTAGAACGGGGGGATGTTCCCCCAAATCTTTGATTTATACAGAATCTGCCCCGAAATCGTACCCCTAAAAAAGAGGATTGAAGTGTCAAATCCTCTTTTAAAAAAACTCGAGTTTTTACACTATTTGTTGAGCTAGAGTGACTTTGATATAATTATGAGGTTAGGACGTCCGAGAACTGCTTTAAACCCCAGTGGTGGTTTTGCCACTGACCATTCCAAGGCGGTACTCCCTTTGTTATATTTGCCGTTTTGTTTGTTGGGTGTTTTTGTGTCTTTATGCTTGTGCGTTTGTTCATGTTTTCGTCTCGTGTGTTTGTGTGTGTGTGCGCGCGCGTGTGTGTGTTTGTGTATATGTGTTGCTTGCTTTCTGTCGGTATGTTGTTCGTGGTTGCGTTTTGTGTGTGTCTTTTCCTGCTTGACTTGAGTACTTTTTCTATTTAGGAAATACTTGATTTCTAGTATTCAAGATGTCCTGGCGAAATTAATTTACTTTTATATAGTTACGTTTTATATTTGGACTTGTTATTTTACTGTTTGTGGATTACCACTGTTATACTTTCAAGTTGGAATTCTAGGATACATAATACATTAATATAAAATACTATCGGAGCTTTTTTCGTTTTACCTACTAAACAAAAACAAACATTTTTCAAACGTTCTACAGCAGTTTCAATATTATGTTCTGTTATTCAGCGTTGTTATAACAATAATTCGCAGGGCCGTTAAACCAAACCTCAATCCAATACTGTTTGTCACAGTTTAATTGTGGAATAATGTGTCAAAATAAACCATCGGCCCATTGAAAATGTAGCGCATTTCAATACTTCAATCATCATATATTTACACAAAACCCTTATCTAAATCAGGACAGGTTTCAGAACAATTGCTAAATGTGCGTATTCAAATACTGAACTCTTTATATTCCAAAATCCTATGTTGTAACCACTCTTAAGAATCGTCTCTTGGAGACGATTCTAAAGAGCTGTCACAAAATACGGTTTGGCGGCGGAAATGATAGGCTATGAGCTGTTTTAGGAAATAATTTAATCTACACGTGTTTGGGACACTGTTACTACTGTGAAATGCTGTAAGAATAGTAATAAGCTGATATATTACAATGACATTATAAGCGTTTGTTAACACAGAAACTGTTGACTAGTATATTTATAATACTTCATAAGCAAACAAAACAGACTTCATCAAAGGGCTCCTACTTGAGCTGTCTCATCTAAGTCGACATTGTTTGCAAATAAGTAATACAGTAGAACCAGTCTTAAGCGGCCATTTGATTTAGAGAGCGAACAAGACAAAATCACGGAAATTAATAAAATAAGGGGAGATAATTATGGAGTGTCTGGGGAAATCTTTCTTGTTATCAAACATGATTGAAACAGTATAGTAATATAATTTGAAAATGAATGGATTGCATTTGTTTGAGTTAGAGAGCGGACAAGCATACAATGATCCATTTACTAAAGAAAAGGAAAATGATCAAATTATCACAGTGATTTCAAAAGTGTCTTTTATAGAGACTTCAGAAAACGCTAGTATGAAGGAATGGGTTAAAAGCTGTTATTAATTTCTACCGCCTCTGTTTAAAAGACGTTAAAATATGATTTTATGGAGTGAAAAGTAAACTATATACTTTAACCGATATATTATCTCCTGATTCTGTCTATGTAATGCTATATGTTCTCTAAAGTCAAGCTTTGTATAGCTGTAGTTTCTCAAGGATCAATCTTTGTAAAGCTACTTTTCCTGAGCCAGGCTATGTAATACTATATTTCTCTAGAGTCATGCTTTTTAACGCTGTATTTTCCAAAAGGTCATGCTATTTGGTGATATATTTTCTCCAGAGTCAGGCTATGTAATGCTATATTACCAAAGTACATGCTATATTATACAGTTTCTCAAGCACCCGTCTGTATGATGCCTTATATTTTCTAGGGTCGGGCTATGTGATGCTATATTTCCTCCAGAGTCAGACTATGATGTTTCATTTTCTCAAGGTTCAGGCTATATGATGCTTTATTTTCTCCAGGGTCAGTTTATGTGCTCCAGTATTGAAGAACCTCAGTTTTCATCCGGCAACTCGATAACCTTTGGCCTAAAACAGATAATAAAACTGATTTAAGAGGTTTTAACTTGGCACATTACGGACAAACATATGTATACATCCACAAGAGAGAAGAGGAGAGTGATAGACAGACAGAGAGACAGACAGACAGGCAGACTGACAGACAGAGACAGACAGACATACTTATAAGACAGACAGAAAGACAGACAGAGACAGACAGACAGACGGACAGCGATAGACAGATAGGGAGAGAGACATGAACACAGATAGACAGAGAGAGTCATAGAAATACAGAGACAGAGAAATACAGACAGAGACATACAGAGAGACTAAGACATAGACAGCGAATGAGACACAGATAGAAACAGAGACAGAGAGATAACGAGAGAGAGAGATAGAGTGAAACATTGACAGACTGACAAACAGACAGGCAGAGGTAGATAATGAGACGGGGAGAGTGACAGACCGAGACGAGGAGAGTGACAGACAGACAAAGAGACACAGAGAAAAACAGGAAGAGAGAGACAAAGATATATAGAGAGATAGAGAGAGAACGAGTAAAACAGACAAAGGGGACTAACCCTTGAGTATAAATATTGGTGCTGTCCACGTTCTGTCCACTCATCTCTCCCCTGTTCATTTTTTCGCTCATTCGTCGAAGATGGTTTTCCTTGCTGCTGTAAATGGGTCATGTAAACGTTCATAACGTATCAACAGTTTGAGTTCATTTTTCTTCCAACCCGTTAAACAGGGATTTGTGTATTCCACAGTCAGGATTCGGTCCAATAACCTCTATAGTCCCATTGGACCATTTACATTGCATTGAAGCATTTGCTTCCATATACGTTCTGTTGCCAATATATGTATCTCTTTGCCTTATATAGACGCTTTTTCAAGCTATAGCAAACATAGTTGATCCATACCTAGTATCTATCTCGTTTAACTCATGGAATAATATAGATCTGATTCTATACCAAAAATGCCTGCGTACTTTTGCCATTATAAAGTTCAGCTGATACATATTAATGATGTCATTATTTATTACAAGAAAATTTGACAGGAGAAGAAGGGTTTACAAGGTTTACAGTTTATAACATCATCATTTTGTAACATGTGTTGCAAAACTATACATTATCCCAAATTTGGTCCGTCGTCACCAATACCTTTCATGACATATAACTTTTTATTGTACATGTATTGTAAAACTATACATTGTCACGATATTTGCTCGTTGTGTTTCTGTGTCTCTGTTTATCGCTTTATGTCTCACTTTTTCGGTCTCTATCTCAGTCTCTATCTCAGTTTCTGTCTCAATCTCTGTCTCAGTATATGTCTGTCTTTTATCTGCCTCCGACTTAATATCTGTCTATCTGTATGTCCGTTTGTCTTTCTGTCTGTCTGTCGTTTTCAGTCTCTGTCTATCTCTTTCTCTTTCTCTTGTCTCTTTGCCCCTCTCTCCCCTTCTCTTTATTTTTCTCCCATCACTGGTGTCTTTCTGTCACCCACTCGCACTCATTTTCTCTCTCACTCTCTCCCAATATCTCTCTCTCTCTCTCTCCCAATATATCTCTCTCACTTTCTCTCAATATCTTTCTCCCTCACTCCCTCTCATTGTCTCTCAAACTTTCTTTCGCATGCATTCGATTCGATAGCTCTCACCATATCTCTTTCGCTTACTCTCAATCTCTCACTCATTCACTCTCTCTCTCATACTATGTAAAAACAGCATGCAATTAACTAATCTCAGATGACGGTTTGGAGTAAATGAGGACGGTAACCATTTAACTAATGGATATTGATTTTAGTAAGTAATCATGAATATGTATTTGCTGAAGTTTTATTATAGCATATGAACAGCCATGGCAAAAACTATAGAAATAGTTTTACATGTATAATTATGATTAGAACAAACCAGTGTCAACTCAAAAGCTAAAAACCTAGGTACCTATTTACAAAAAGGTCAAGTTCAAGAACCATAAATCTGGCAAAAATATTCAATCTGACCGATATTCGAACTTTAACTGTAACCTATCTAGATTTAGCTTTATACCAAATATAATGTTAGTTAAAAAAAACTGTTTGTTAAACAACTTCAAAAAAAGTTGGAACAAATGATTAATGCGGAATGACGAACGGACAAATATAACCTAAATTATAGCCCCCTTCGGCTTTCGCCGGTAGGGAAATGTAACTACTACTACTATTACTTATAATCATAATAATATACATTTCAAAACCGATACTATTTAAGTTCCTTAAATAAGAGAATTAAAGTATTTAAGGCAGGTGGCAACTTAAAGTCCTGGAGAAGCTTTTGTATGACTTTTACCCTGCATTAAGCTGCCACCTGTCTCTAGGCTGTTAATTATACTAAATTGAACGTCTGGGGTAGTGAGGGGTTTCACTGTACATACTTTGCCTCCAGTTTTCTCAAGCATTCGGTGGCTTCTTCTAAGGTATTGTGATTATGGTGTAGCGGGCACGCATATTTTCCACCGAAACTCGGCAACCAGCTCCAGACCCCGCCTTGCTTCTTGGCTCTGCAGAAATAGATATCTTAAAGATGAACATATACTTTACCAGTAAGGAAACGTGTAGAAGTGAATACATTTTGTAGGAACTTGTCAGATAAGTAGAACTTGGTAGATAGCATAGGTACAGTGAAACCCCTGTAGACCAAACATTCAATTTAGTATAAATATCGGTCTTGGGACAGATGACTGCTTAATACAGGGTACAAAACTTTCTGCATGACTTTCACCCTTCATTAAGCAGCTATCTGCCAAGAAGTATTTGATTTCGGCTTCTACCTATAATATGTCGCTTTTTACGGAAGGGTGCTACAACTAGTACATAAATTATAAATAGTCTCCCTATACTTAGAATTACAAATGGAAAAGTAGTAAAGTAAAGCAGGCAAAGCCACATACAAGACGCAACCACTACCAAAACACCGATAGATAGCATGACACATACACACACGCACACACGCACGCACACACGCAAACACGCGAGATGAAAACAGAAAACACCAACGGACGCACAAGAACTAGACAAACACTCCACACATGAGCAAACACAAGCACAAAGACGCAAGGCAAACAAAATGAAGGGTGACAAAGAGAGTACCGCCTTGGCACGGTCAGTAGCAAGAACACCACTGGGTGTTTAAACCGGTTTGTGGACGTCCTTACTTAATCTTACACTCTGTGTCTTCTGTTCAGTTTCTCACAATCTGGTTAATTTCATATCACTACAGCCGTCAGTTTGTATTAAACCTCTAAAATTGTCTTCTGCTTCATAGTTTCATGTTCCCTCTGCTGCTATTAATAACAGTTTTCATAATGGACCAAATATCGCTCTGTCTACTTTAAAGCAATCTATCCTTCGTTATAGTAAAGCCCATCTAAATTCACATTATTTGAACAAAAGACATAGGGTGTATCCAATAATTACTAAGTGTAATAGTTAGAGGTGTATGTGTTGCAATTCTATTTCTACTAGATCAACAATTAAACATGTTGTTAATAGTAGAGTGTTTAGTGTGAAGATTTATTCTGATTTAGACTGAAACTCATCTAATATTATATATGTTCATACGCTGTGGCATTTAATATGTAGGTCAGACTAGGTTTCGTGAACACAGTAACCATTGCCGGATCAAAAAAGTACGCAAAATTCTTTACCAGCATTTTCTTCAAACAGGACATTCTTTCAAAAATGTTTCGGTTCAGTAGAAAAATCATTATGATTCTAAAACTACTAGCAGTTTCAAATCTAAAGCTCGTTTTATCACAGAGCTAGAATGGATAAAGAAGTTACAAACCCCTTTTCCTTTAGGCCATACTGATAAAATTTCTAAAGATCCAAGCATCGATATTTTCTCTATATTTTTTATTCGAAAACGTAAAAGTAGATCACATGGTAGATGTAGAAATGATAATATTAAGCGTAAATTATGTCGTAATATGCCTATTCATTATTTACATACCATTCTAAAACAAACTGGCAAACATTCTATGTTATCCTGTTTATCGTCTTTACCCTTTCCTGTCTCAGGTCCATAGACGAAGAGGCTGATGCAATCTATATGCGTACAGATACGTTAATTAATATTGACTCACTTATATAAAGTTACACACAGCACTTTCTTCGTCCTCGTATTGATAAAGAATCTGAACATAAAAGACATTTTCTGAAACTTCATTTCTAGCTTTTGCTATAAACCAGTTAAAGTATAACCTCTTTTATCCGGCACCCCATGGTTCAATGTCAGTATGCCGGTTAGGAGAGTGTGCCGGTTAACAGAATTACGCCTTGATTTATAAGTTTCCCATCCAGAAATTCATTCCAGCTAGTCCTTTTTTTGCAGCGAGTGGAATCCCTCCATCATAAATAACATATTATTTGTAACAGCACCGATCCTGATCAGATAGTTTCATTCAAAAAGGGACCCTTTGATCAGGATCTACGCTGTTTGTATATTGTATTTTTAAACTACTTGTACATGTGCAATATGCATAAAACGTGTTAACCGTACGGGTCGGAAGTAAACACGTATGTATAAAGGGTTCGACTAAAACACCGGCACATTGCTTATATTCCGCTTTCCTGCCTATTTCATTACACTGATAGACTGACCACACAAATACATGAATTTGTATTCCATGTAGTCCGAATTAGACAAGTAAAAACTTATATTAATGGATTGAATTCGCTTAGTTAATTTCGTTTATTTTGTACACGTGTATATAGATTTAATTTCAAGGACGATAACACTATAAATCTATAAAGGACGGTCAACATATCCTAGGCCAATCCCCTACCTCAAAGGAAAGCTCTTTCTGTCAATGATCACATGTCAGCAAACCGCCGGATAACGAGGTGTGAAAAAGCTAATTTGCCTTTGTCGGTCTGCCAAGGTATGCCGGTAAACGGTTAAGAGAGGTTCCGATCAAGAGAGAGAGAGTTTGGATACATAAAACAAATAGGCAAACTGTTGGGACCAAACAGCAGTGCTGGATGACAGAGGTCTGGTTAAGAGAGGTTCCGATCAATAGAGGTTATACTGTAGTCATGTCACTACTGGTAATTTTTATATCATTAAAAGATAAACGTCTCAGGACCCTCCTTACTAAAGGACCTAAATATAGATTACATTATTGATTTTGACGCTTGTCGAACTCATATTGCGGAAGCTATTCAAGAATTCTGCATCAAATGGTGTCAACAAGAACATGCTGATGTTAATGCCCTTTCGGATTGGAAGAAATTATATTTTTATATTATTGATACGCGTATTGCGTTTTACAAATCAAATTACCAGCTTTTGCCATCTCGACCTAGAGTTACATTTCGCTATTTGAAGAAAAACATTTCTAATTTTCATTCAGATTATGTTCTTGGTACTGCTGACAAGGCATCAACTAATGTAATCGTTATTTGAAGATTGTATTATGTTGATGTTTTTAAGAAGGAGCTAACTGATTCACAAACTTATGTACTGGATTCCGAAACTACATAAAACCCCTTATAAGGCGCGTTTTATTGCCAACTCTGTACCACAACTGAAAAATCTAAACTTTTGAGGTCCTGTCTTCTTACAATCAAAGAACATGTAAAACGTTACTGTGATAAAATATATGAAAATTCTGGTATTAATATTTTTTGGTCCATAAAAAAAATCAAATGATGTTTTAATAAACTTGAACATGAACAGTATAACATTTCTTCACTGAGCTCTTATGATTTCTCTACACTCTATACTACTTTACCTCACCATCTTATAAAGGATAAACTGATTAAATTAATAGAAAAAACCTTTGCCAGAGATTCTAACAGTCGTAATTTAGTTATAACTGATAAACTTCTTAAGCAAGAATATAACAGATATAACAAACTTCGGAAAAGGTTTTCTAAATTTTATTATCGAAATTTACTACTCATCAGTAAATATTATTGCAATCTACGGACGTTACTGCAACAAGGCATTTCTCAATCAGACATTTATGGGGATGTTATCTACAAACTTATTGTTTAATATGCTTAATGTTTAATGTTTTTCGTCTACGTTAATTCTTTTCGAATTCAGAAGTTGAACATTACACAATGTGGACTTGCCTTGATGTTTATAGATCTCTTACCTTTCTTTTAGATAATATATTTGTGCGTTATGGGGATACCATATATCGTCAAGCTGTTGGTATACCCATGAGTACAAATTGTGCCCCTCTTGTTGCAGATTTGTTTTTGTATTGCTAAGAGAGGGATTTCATGCTTAGCTTAAAACTTGATACACAGACCGATATTGTTAATGCTTTTAATAAAACTTCAAGGTATTTAGACGATATTTTGAATTTAGATAATCCTTATTTTGATACTATGATTTCTTCAGTTTACCCAAAAGAACTGTCTTTGAACAAAGCTAATCAATCTGACATTAATGCTTCATTTTTAGATTTGAATCTTTCAATTACAAATGATAAAGTTTCGTCCAAAGTATACGATAAAAGAGAAAATTGTAATTTTAAAATTGTTAATTATCCTTTTCTAGATGGAGACGTGCAACGTTCTACATCTTATGGGGTTTATATTTCTCAACTTATTAGGTTTGCCCGAGCCTGTTCTTTGCTTGAAGATTTTAACAGACGTAATTTAGTTATAACTGATAAACTTCTTAAGCAAGGTTACAGATATCACAAACTTCGGAAAACTTTTTCTAAATTTTATTATCGAAATTTACCTCTCATTAGTAAATATAATAGCAATCTACGGACGTTACTGCGACAAGGCATTTCTCAACCAGACTTTTATGGGGATGTTAACTTAATATCCATTTTAATGATTTGTTTATAAAACGCATTAAAATATTTAAAAAGAAAGGTTATGCTCCTATTATATTGCAACGCACTGCATGTTTGGTTATCGACCCTTTTACAGTCGGTAGCTACGCTTCCCTCTTTGCTTGCGCGATGACAGGCCGAGGGTAGTACTCTATGATGGTATACTCTTAAACTTGGATACAGGATGAGCTTACCAGACTCATGGATTACTTTTTCCCTGTCGTGCCCATAACGGCTTACCTGCAGGTGCTCTGACTTCAGAAAAGTCATTGAGTACATATTTGACGGATTGTCACAGTTATTATGCTATGTTTTACATGTTGTCCTGTGTTCACCGTCGTCTATGTTGTGGGTAAGTCCAGCGGGGATACCTTTATTTACAATATTTGTAAAGCTAGGGTGACTTTGAGAGAAGTATGAGGTTAGGACGTCCGTAAACCGGTTTAAACCCCCAGTGGTAGTTTTGCTACTGACCGTGCCAATGCGGTACTCTCTTTGTCACCCTTCCTTTTGTTTGCCTTGCGTCTTTGTGCTTGTGATTTTGTTCATATGTGGAACGTTTGTCTCTGGTTCTTGTGTGTCTTTTGGTGTTTTCTGTGTTCATTTCGTGTGTGTGTGCGTTTGGATGTGTGGTTGTGTGGTTGTGTGTGTGTGTGTGTCATGCTGTCTATCGGTGTTTTGGTTGCGGTTGCGTCTTGTATGTGGCTTTGCCTGCTTGACTTTACTATTTTTCCATTGATATGCGTCCTGTTATGTTTTGTCTTGTGCCTATACCGTTTCTTGTTTGATGGTGTTTGGTGCGGTGTCATTTCGTATGTGGCTGTCCTATGTGACTATTGTTCCATATTTACATTTCCCTGTCGTGCCCTTAACGGCTTCCCTGTAGGTGCCATGACTTCAGCAAAGTCATTGAGTACATATTTGACGGATTGTCAGAGTTATTATGCTATGTTTCACATGTTGTCATGTGTTCACCGTCTTCTATGTTGTAGGTATGTCCGGCGGGGATACCTTTATTTGCACTATTTGTAAAGCTAGGTTGACTTTGAGAGAAGTGTGAGGGTAGGACGTCCGTAAACCGGTTTAAACCCCCAGTGTTGTTTTTGCTACTGACCGCGTCAAGGCGGTACTCTCTTTGTCACCCTTCATTTTGTTTGCCTTGCGTCTTTGTTTTTGTGACTTTGTTCATGTGTGGAGTGTTTGTCTCTAGTTCCTGTGTGTTTGTTGGTGTTTTCTGTGTTCATCTCGTGTTTGAGTGTGCGTTTAAGTGTGTATTCGTGCGTGGGTGTGGGTGTTATGCTATCTATCGGTGTTTCGGTGGTGGCTGCGTCTTGTATGTGGCTTTGCCTGCTTGACTTTACTACTTTTCCATTTATAAGAACTCCGGTTTAGAGGGATTTATAGAATTTTACAAACGTGGACATACGAGTATGTTGTTGAAAGTGGCAGGATGATATCATTTAGAAATGGACATATATTAGTGTAGAAATTAACATGTTGTAGAAATTGACAAATATTGTTTAATGGGACAAATATTATAGAAATAGAAAATGGACATGTATCGTGGAAGTGGCAATATATTGTAAACAATGGCAGAACAATAGCATGTAGAAATGGACAAGCATATGCGAAGCATGCTTTGTTCAGTAACGTCACATTCTTACAATATTAGATACATGCTCAAGCATTCTTTCATGGATACCGTTAACTCATTTACTCAATAGATACTCCTTTCTACACTTTTGCAAATAGAGTGTACACAGATCAGACCGCTCCTGTAGGATCAGAGTCCGCTTTGGTTGCTTTATGAGGTCGATATTATTCTACACTTTCTGCCATGACAAAAATAAGTTTTTAGATTTAAAATTACTTTTAATTAGCAAATACTTACCTGTTATGGTATGCTACTCTCTTCCCCTGTCGTCTCTTACACTATCCTGGAGGTTTTCTTGGAGAGTCCAGCTGACGGCCGCATAAATATAGACTATACCGCACGGCAAGTCCGAGATTGATATATGCTTATCTTCATTCTCGTTCCACTCAAAGAAGAAGAGGAGAGGGAGGTGGGGCTCTCCCAATAACAGGTAAATAAAAGTAATTTTACTTTAAAAAAGATTTTAAAAATAGCATAAATACGATGTCTGTTTTGCTATGCTGCCTTTGTAGCCATGGTGGGAAGGTAATGATCCCAAAATAACGTGATGACAGCAATGCTCTAATGCTATGACTGATGTGACACAAACTGTGCAGTGATAGTATTGTTAGAAGCAATAACAGATTGAGAAGCTACCAAGAGACCCAGTAGATACAAGTTATCATGCCGGGAAGAGAAGCTTCTCAAGTCGAAAGAGGAAAAAGTCGGGGGATTCTTCCAGAAAGTAGCTTTAAGAATATCTTCCAAGGTGTTTGATTCACAAACGCCCAGGAAGTAGACAAAGCTCTCAATTCATGAGCTTTAACCTGGTGTAAAGACGTGTCCCTGTCAGATACAGAAGCATAGGCCAAGAAATGGTGGCGCCTGATATGCCGCCTTTCAAAGGAATACAAAGCCCTTTACGGAAAGCTCCAAGGGACTTAACCCGTTGAAAGTAGAAGCACAATACTCTGACAGGGCAGAGCAAATGATCTTAATCCTCTTTTCCTTGAGAGTGAGATAAACTTGGAATAGAGATATGGGAAGGCCCACTGAAGCGAGCTGGTTCTTAGCCAAACCCCCCGACTGATACAGGAGAGAAACTGTGTAATCCGATGAAGTAAAACGGATATGACCCTCCTCAGCTGACAAGGCATGAATGTCACTTATACGTCTAGCCGAAGCTAGCGTCAGAAGGAAAAATGTCTTCCTAGTTAAAACCCATGAGAGAATTCTGATCAAAAGGTTCATATGGGCTTTTGGTAAGAGACCAAAGAACACAGGAAATATTCCATTTGGGAGTAAGAGAACGAGAAACAGGTCTCTTAAGCTCCAAAATCTCGAATCTATTCTGAAATAGAAGTCTCAGCACAAGCAGCTGCATTCTTCTTAAAGGAAAGGGTATGATAGATCATGGATCAATAACCCTTAATAGTAATGACAGCCAGATTTTTCTCGTCAAATAAAAAGATGAGAAAGTCTGCTAGTCTTCTAGGAGAGGGATCGAGAGGAACGATCTTCCTTCGAAGACAACCAATCTGAGAATACCTTCAACTTGGCGTCATAGACAACCCGTGTGGAAGATCGTCTTGCTGAAGCGATGAGAACGGAAGCCCTTGACGAAAAACGTTTCTTTCGGAGGGGTTGCCTGATAATGGCCAGACGTGAAGATGAAACATGTCCGGAGAGGTGTGAAACACGCTTCTCTGTGACAGTAGGTCTGGGCGCAGAGGAAGTGCTCTGGGATGGTCCCCGAGTAATTCCAGAATTCGTTGAACCAATCCCGTTATGGCCACCATGGTGCCCTTAGGAACATCTGGCATGGCAATGACCGGATTTTCCTCAATACTTGCGTAACCTACAAGTTCCAATCCAGAGTCAGAGCGTCCAGGGCCAAGGAAGCTTGGTCTAGAACGGGACTGGTATAGAGAGAAAGCCGATGGTTTAGCCTTGTTGCAAACAAGTAGACCATCGCCTGAATGAATATCAGAAAATGAAATATGTGACATCGTGATTCAGATACCATTCTGAAGACAGAATCTGAATCTGCCGACGACGGGACAGACCGTCTGTCAGAACACTGCGTTTGCCCGGTATGTGCTTGGCCAAAAGAGATTCTTGCATCTCCAGGCACAGGGCAAACAGAAGCTTGGTCTTTTGAAAGAGAGGCAGGGAGTGAGTGCCTCCCTGTTTCTTGAATAGGACATGATAGCTGTATTGTCGGTCGACAGCGGTACACACTGATTCGACACATGCTGTCTGAAATGAGACAGGGCTAGTCTGACAGCTGGCATCTCAAGGTTGTTGACATGGATAGTGCAGAAGCCTGGTTCCCACTTGAGTTTCGGGACACGGAGGTGAGGGCGGTAGAAAGGGCGAGTCCTTAAGACTGTTCTATAGGAGCTGCATTCTACGTACGGGTCGGCTTCACTGGTGGTCTATTACATGGTTTGCGAGTCCAGTGTTTAGATTTGGAAGTGAAACCAGACTTCGGCTACTTAGATGGAAAATTATTTCTCTTCTTAACAGCAGCAGGGGTTTGCAAATACGGGGTAGTGTGCGGGCGTTTAAAGATTGCCTACTACCCGAAACCCTAGATGTCACCAGCGCTCTAAGTTGATCGTCTTTGTCAGATGACAGAGCATCTGACACTCGACCGCCAAGGAGCGTACTAGCCGACAGCGGATCAGTCAAAAAACGGTTTTGGGTTGGTGCTAGTAAGAAGACCGAAGGAGAAGTAGACATATCTTCTCTCCTTCTCCGACGCACCATTTCTGCAAGATTTGCAGAAGTGTTGGCTGCAAGGCTGTTGTTCGATCGGGCGAGATAAGGCAAAATGTGCTTGATCTCATCCGAACACTGCTTGTTATCAGGCGGTGCCCAGTGACTTCCTCTCCCGTAATCCCCAAGACTCTAACAAACCAAACTGGATTGCTAATGGAGACGACGGGGGAGGCTTATAGAGCTTAGTCTGATCAAAATCAGCATCCAGAGGTGGAAGCTTGCCCAGATCAAGCCCCGACGACGTCTCGCCGGCATGTTCCCAAGCCTTTATGACATGAGCAGGAACAGACCAGGACAATAACTCCTGAATAATGCAAAAGAGAGTAGTTGTTCTTGTACACTGCACTTCTCCTCGTCAAGATCAATCTACCTATGAAGTTTCATGTTGATATATATTACAGTTTTGTGGTATGCTCCGGAGAGAGTTCGGACGGACAGACAGACAAAAGGACGAACGGACAAATCGACGAATATATGCTCCCAACACCGTTGCTGGGGAGCATAAAAATCTGGTTGAGTTAACAGATGTACAATCTTCTTCTACATATAAATCAGATACTGATCTTTATCCACTCGAGTGAGTGCGTCGTCAGAAGGGGCAAAAAGACAGCAAAAAAGCGCTAAAACAAGAAACTGGTAATAAACAGTTCAAAGCAAACAAACAACACAATATGACAAGATAAATGTAATGTTTAGTATAATGGGACAGACACAATTAATCAAAATGTCCGAGGGTTATTTAACTCAGTGTTTTTAATATGGTGTCCTGGAAAAGAAGGGATAAGCATGAATAAATCTCGGACTTGCCGTGCGGTATAGTCTATGTTTATGCGGCCATCTGCGGGACCCCCTCAGAAAACTTCCAGGATAGTGTAAATTGGGGAAGAGAGTAGCATACCATAACAGGTATCGTAATTATGCTATTAAAATATCCTGAGTTCAATTATCATTAAAAACTAATGAATAATCTAATGAATATTCATGATGTCATTATTTTTACATGAATATTCAAGGAGTTGAAGATTATCCTACCAACTGATTGCTCAACCACTTCATATTGAGTAAACGCTATCGAAAAACTCAGCATTCAACACGTAAACTGAAGATGTTAAACTACAGATTCAGTTGTGCGATAATCTGATCTGATGACGCTTTGAAATCGGTAAATGAGTCCACTGTCAGGTGCAAACAATATAGACCAAGATATTAGGAATTAAATCTGTCAATCAAAATTCAAAGTCCTCTAGCAAATTGATGTGTTTCGTACTGATTGGACTGTATTTTGTATATTTTGAAAATGGTCTGATCTGACCAGGGGTAAAATGGACGACATTGCTTACATCATGTCAGAACTAGGGTTAATTCAGGCTAGGGTTAAGCGGGGAATAATGTGACAAGAGAAAAGGGAACATACTTATTTTTGTGTTCACTGGGATCTGTGCCATTTGCTCGTTGTAAATTCTCACCAGTATATGGCTGGTTCCCGTGATATGCATGAGACTGGCTCCCAATATCTTGTTGTGGCGTGTCTCCGTGGTTTGGTTGCGACTGGCTTCCATAAACTGGTTGTGACTGACCGTAATTTGATTGAGGTACACAAGAACATATATACTTTTTTAACCTATTGACTGCTGAGTTTTTCAAGAATAATGGTCCATAGCTGGATAATAATAGAGACAATTCAATCTGACGGATTTAACCCATTTTCAAAACTGACACCATTTCTCGCACCTGTAAACGCCATTTTTTGAAACCATTGTAAACCTTTTGCAAATGCTCTACTCATCACAATTGTTTAAAAAATGTACACTGCTTTTTTCAGGTTAAACTCATTTCTGTACATAGTGCTCCCTCCCTACAACGGCCCTCTCAATAACGATTCCCTCCATACAACAACGCATTTCACTGATTCCGAAACAAGGCTCCAGAAACAACTTTTTCCATCGCATTTTCTTTGTGCCTCCACCAAACCCTATGTTGTGACGATTCTAAAGAGTGGTCACAGCATAGGGTTTGATTGAGGCGTAACAGTTTTAGTTCTCGAAATACACCTTATCTGGGGATCTGCAAACAAGCTAATTATGTTTGATTTTCCCTCCCTAAAACATCTCCCTCTGAACAACACATACAATCTTCGTATCCCAAAGTGTGTCGTTGTAGAGAGGGAGCACTGTATTTCTAAAATAGTCTAAGTGGGAATGGGTCAACATGAGGGTTTTGAATGACGTATAGTATAGACCCTGATCAGAAAGCTACCTAACTGGCATTTACTGACAGTCTGGGACATAACGAGTTCTGGTTCCTACTCAGTAGTTTCTTAAAAGCTCCAAATGAATTGAAAAAAATTATAAACTGAAACTGATTGGAGTTTAAGTAGACATCATTTTTACAAGAGAAATTTAATACGATCAATTAACATATCTGAAAGTTAACACTTTCCCTGTTGCAAAATCGTATAAGAAATAAATGACATCATGAATATTTATCCGTAGAACTTTTATGATGGCAAATGAACACGGGACATCTTTGCTGAGACAGAAACTGTACTATTTTTCTCTATAAGAAAACAGAGCAGACCCTAATCTTTGTCTACGCTGCTTGCAAATGCGTGAAAAGCCGTTTATATGAAGAAGGTTAATGCAACCAAATATAGAACAGCAATGTTGACCTTTAACCATTTACTTTATACATAACGGATAACATGATATCATGAATATTATTTGCAGTATTTCATGGACTCTATTAGGACACTAAATGTTTGCTGTAACCTATTTAGGAACTGTTTGATCTGGGTATACTCTGTTTGCAAAGGCGTTAAAAGACGTATCTTTGAAATAAACTGTTAACTATTTCACAGACGAAAAAGCGATTCACAGGGCTCACATGGACAATCTGAAATAACCTTGCTAAACAGTGTGAAACTAGATGAGATATTGCATTCTGAAAAGCCTTGGATGACGGCAAAGAAGTAAGAGCAGATTTTTAGGTAAGCAAAGCCTTTGAGAGGGTTTGGCATAACGGTCTCCTTGCAAAATGCAAAGGATCTGGTATCCGAGGGCCTATCCTAGAGTGATTTTCCGAATATTTCTCTGGAAGGAAGCAGCGAGATATTATTCCCGGCGTTAAATCTAATTGGGCCGAAGTCAAGGCCGGAGTACGACAAGAATATATTTCAGGTTCTTTTTGTTCCTTGTTTATATTAACGACACCGTCTCAGATATTCAATCTAACAGTATCTCATCTAGTTTCACACTGTTTACAGTCGGCTGGGCGGTCATTCGCACTGAAAGTAGACTATAACTAGGTACTTTACCTTTTAGCAGACGATCTTACAATTAGATCTAGAGTTAACCCATTATTCCATGAAAACACCTTTCTACACCTTTGCAATCAGAGTAATCCCACATCAGACGGCTCTTATAAAAGCCGTGTGATCAGGGTCTGCTCTGTTCGCTTAAGGTATAATACAAATATGGAAGCTAGCAATCTCACATCGATTATATAAAATCTAAGTCCTTAGAAAGAGTATATTATTGTTATGTTAGACAGATTCTTGAATACGCCTATGTCACATGCGCAAACTGCACATTATACCAAAAGGAAGACCTTGAAAAAGTGGCAGCTAGACTTGTAACGGGAACAACTGAACACATATCGCTTCAAGAATTATACATTGAAACGAGGATGGGAGGCACTTGAATCTAGTTATATTTTACAAAATGGTACATCAGCTAACACCAACATCGTTGGTTCCAACACAAGTAAGGTAATTCTAACACTACAGTTACTCCAATAACCCTTGAATTCCTTTCTCTCGAACTAAACTCTATGCCGAGTCTTTTTCCTTCTGTAATAAATATGTGGAACTATTGGTCTCAATATATTAAATCCTCTGTCTCCGTTAACAGCTTTGATAATTCGCTGAACCAATGTAGAACGTCAAAGCCTCCATCCTTTTATAGTTGTGGAAGTCGCAAAGGAGAATTATTACACACCCATTTACGAACAAACTGCAGTTCGCTAAACCTGGCATTGTTCCAGAAAAACCTAGTAGATTAACCTCTTTGTCGTTGCGGTAATGTCAAAATTACTGAGCATTATCTGCGTTCATGTCCACTTTACCATGAAGTTCGGATTGAACTGTTTAACAGCATCAATCCTTTTTGTAGACTAGACTCTATGCTATTCGGAGATCTTAGACTGTCAATTGAAATGAATATACCAATATTTTCAGCAGTGCAGCTGTACATCGTAAAAACTAAACGTTTCACATCTTAATACAAATTATTATAAATCATAGATATCATATATAGTTATATAGATCTGTATCTACTAAGACAATGGAACTTCTCACGAAATGTTTGTATCCGCCAGAGGCTTAAACTCTTTGTTCCTACGCTCTTATTCCAATCGTTTCAATCCGTTTCTTTCGTTATCATTTCTCTTTTATTTCCCCGATTCAACAGGCATTCAAAGCGTCCATTATATTCTGAATCATGACACTAATGTTTATTTTTCGTTGTGATAGACAACGGCTTTTGAGATGTAATAGATATCAAGGAAAGGAATTAAATAAGCTCCCAACTTTTATTCCAATGCTTCTTAGAAACTATGTATATTTTTGCATTTTGTAAATTACAGAAAATAAAATATGCTGAAACTAAACTAGATGAGACACTGAGTCTAATAATTTGAAGGAAAAGCGAATTTGAAGCAAACAATTGATACATTATGTTGCCTTTATACCTCCAAACATATTTAACGACTGGTAAATATAATTTACATGACTGGTGCCTCTGTATAAGTTAAATTTTGAAACCATTGTGATAAACAATGGTTTAAAAACTACACAGTTCTAAAAGTTGCATTTTTCTAGTAAATAATTATTTTCAGTAGATACGTTCAAAGTGGTTCAGTCCAAATATAGCTCATAAGGAAATGGGCAAAAGAGATTTGACATCATTGTCAGAAACATAGTCGTATCAATGACATGGACAAAAACACATAATCTAACGTGTCAATAAATTCTGAAAGGGGGTGATCCCCGAGAGCAAAAATTACAACACAAAAAGAGAAAATTGCAGACTCGGTTTTATTGAGTCTGTTCATGAACAGTAATTGAAAGTGCAACACAGCCCACGTCCCCTAGCACCGGCTTAAGTGGTATTCAATTTTCATAACAAGAAGTACCGAAATTCATGATCTCGAAGGATCAGAAGGTATAACAATACTGAGAATGAAGTACGGGGCGACGTTATACGGCCGCCACACAAGCACTTAACACCTGCTGTTTACAACGGCCAGTTATTTTCAAATATACTTGTTCTTATCCGTTTATCAATGCGTCAGTTAGTTATATAAAGGCGTACCAGTGACAGAAAATCATCAAATATATACATACAGTTGAACTTCCATGGCTTAAGCTCGTATAAATCGAACCTCGAGGTAGTAATTCGGTCCCTCCTAAAATTTCAATACAGAATTGTCTATGAGATCTAAATGCATGTCGAAAGTCATTTTGAAAGCTTTCAGCATTACGTTAGAAATGCACTAAGCTGTGAAATTAAGAAAATGTCCAGACTAGCACCCGTATGACCCACACCTCTGTTATTTCGAACATATGTGTGGTCTCTTGAAGTTCAAAATATCGAAGTTCAACTGTACTTAAGTTTATAGTCTCTACTTGCAATGTGTTTTAAAATGTTAAAAAATTACATAATATATGCCGAAGGAAAACCAGTCGAAAAAACGCTGAAGAAGACAACGTGTCCATGTCTTTGATATCGAAGACCCGATATTATTCGCCAATGTATTAGTACTTATTCCGGTGACGTTTTATTACCGTAATAGTCCGACATAGTTCGACAATACTTCATTGTGCAACTTAAGGTAAAATTATCCACGGAAATTGTTTATTTTGTATCACAGGGACATTTTTCAATGTCATTGAAAAAGAGGTGAAGTTAATCAGGAAAGACACACACAAGACGCAACCACCAATAAAACATCAACAGAAAGCAAGTAACATACAGGCAGCAGCTAGGTTGAATACTTAAGAGGTACATACCTTAAAAACTAAATGATATAAAATAGGTTATGATCTTATGAGATATCATACTTGACATTAAAATTCCCATTTTAAATCAAATCAGAGTTATCATAAGAAAGACTTAGGTAGTTTTCAAACTAACGTTAGTTAATATCACAATTATTTTAATAGCACATGTGAAGATATATAAATATATCTATCTATATATATTCATTCAGGCAGTACAATTATTTTACCACTTATACTAAATAACATTTTGTATTAATAAACAGGCCAGAAAAAGAAATAGTCATGGCGCGTATAGAAACGGATACAAAATAGGAACATCACAAACAAAACAAAAGAGCATTCATGCACCGGAAACAAGCATATAAACAAAGGCATGTTGTATTGCTATGCAAGACATGAGTCCCCCACCGGACTGAAAAAAACCTCCACTCTCTCCACCACACCCACCCATGGTGTGGTTGACCATGGTATATACATGACCACCTGAATGTATTAGTACCTACTTTCATACATTGAATCAGTAAATAAAAAGTTATTGTCCCGACAAGAAAATATGAAAAAGGGGAGTAACTCCAAAAATATTGATGTTAGAGTTATTGCCCTTGTACATGACACTACACCTCATCATGCTTGTTCCATATGAGAAGTTTCAAATCAATTGAACCAGTACATAGAGAGTTATTAACTGGACAAGAAAATATGAAAAGGGGAATAACTCCAAAAATATAGATGCTAGAGTTATGGCCTTAGTGCATGACACTACCCCTCATCATGCTTGTTCCCTATGTGAAGTTTCAAATCAATTGTACCAGTAGATAAAGAGTTATTGTCTGGACAAAAAAATATGGAAAAGGGGAATAACTCCAAAAATATTGATGCTAGAGTTACAGCCCTTGTGCATGACACTACTCCTGATCATGCTTCTTCAATGTGTGAAGTTATACTGAATTTGGCCTAACTTTGTAGGAGATATTGAACCGACACGAAGAGTGACAGACTGACAAGAAAATATGGAAAAGGGGAAGAAGTCCAAAAATATCAATGCTAGAGTTATGGTCCTTGTGTTTGACACTACCCCTTATCATGATTGTTCCATATGTAAAGTTTCAAATTAATTGAACCAGTAGATACAGAGTTATTGTCCGGACAAAAAAATATGTCAAAGGGGAATAACTCCAAAAATATTGATGCTAGAGTTATGGCCCTTGTGCATTACACTAGCCCTCATCATGCTTCTTCAATGTGTGAAGTTATAATGAATTTGGCATACGTTTGTAGGAGATATTGCCCGGACACGAAGCGTGACAGACAGACTGACAAGAAAATATTAAAAAGGGAAATAACTCCAAAAATATTGATGCTAGAGTTATGGCCCTTGTGTATGACACTACCCCTCATCATGACTGTTCCATATGTGAAGTTTCAAATCAATTGAACCAGTACATAAAGAGTTATTGTCTGGACAAAAAAATATGTAAAAGGGGAATAACTCCAAAAATATTGATGCTGGAGTTATGGCCCTTGTGCATGACACTAGCTCTCATCATGCTTCTTCAATGTGTGAAGTTATAATGAATTTGGCATAGCTTTGTAGGAGATATGGCACGGACACGAAGCGTGACAGACGGACGGACAGACGGACAGACGGACAGACAGACAGACGGAATCGAGCAAACCTATAGTCCCCCAACCGGTAACCGGTGGGGGACTAATAATAAGCGTATGCAAAGAAGGTAGCATAAGATCAAACTGAAATATGTTCTTCTCAACTCCTTGAGTAGCATAAGTAACATAAAACGAGTCATGCATCGAAACTAAATAAATAAAATAACATTATGCAGATGCAGGAGCAAGAATATCAAGCAGAATCTCGATAAGTATTAGCTCTGTCGGTCCTAGAATTAGCTCAAACAGTATTACAGACAGTGTATACTCCTTAAGGAGCCATCTGTTCAGGTTCTACACTGATTGTGATAGAAGCTATAAATATCATATGCATAAATACGTTTTAAATTAATGAATTGGTAATTTGAATCACAATTCAGTACCTAAAAGGTATAGCTATTGTGCACTCCCTACCCGACACATGCAGAACAGCGGCATTCTCGGCCATTCCAGATCTTGATAAGGGATTCAAACTGGCTATATGATGTTCACTATCTGAATGTGTCGGGCATCTTGGTTAGGTATGCCACCTGCTCCACTTGACTGTGCTCCTCGTCTATATGTGTATACAAAAAGTCTTATAAAAGTACAAAAATGAGTCATGCAGGAAACACCACATACAGAACAAACAGTCGCCCGAACAGCAACACAAGGAAACAGCAAATATAAAGGCGGCAAGTGCGGGCAGACGTATTTCATAGTCATTTACATGTATTCTAGTTTTATTGTAACTTGTAGTAATATACGTTACTGTCACTATAATTACATACCCATTTCCGTGTAGGCCCTGCGGGCCTGGTGTCCTGTCTTGGTTAGATATGCCACCTGCTTCACTTGACTGTGCATCTTGTCTATATATGTATACAAAAATGCTTATAAAAGTACAAAAATGAGTCATGCAGGAAACACCACATTCAGAACAAACAGTCGCCCGAACAGCAACACAAGGAAACAGCAAATGTACATATCTATAAAGGCGGCAAGTGCGGGAAGACGTATTTCATAATCATTTACATGTATTCTAGTTTTATTGTAACTTGTAGTAGTATACTTTACCGTCACTATAATTACATACCCATTTCCGTGTAGGCCTTGTGGGCCTGGTGTCCCGTCTTGGTTAGATATGCCACCTGCTCCACTTGACTGTGCATCTTGTCTATATATGTATACAAAAAGGCTTATAAAAGTACAAAAATAGTCATGCAGGAAACACCACATACAGAACAAACAGTCGCCCGAACAGCAACACAAGGAAACAGCAAATGTACATAACTATAAAGGCGGCAAGTGCGGGAAGACGTATTCCATAGTCATTTACATGTATTCTAGTTTTATTGTAACTTGTAGTAGTATACTTTACTGTCACTATAATTACATACCCATTTCCGTGTAGGCCATGTGGGCCTGGTATCCCGTCTTGGTTAGATATACCACCTGCTCCACTTGACTGTACTCCTCGTCCATATAAGTATACAAAAAGGCTTCTAAAAGTACAAAAAATGAGTCATGCAGGAAACACCACATACATAACAAGCAGTCGCCCGAACAGAAACACAAGGAAACAGCAAATGTACATATGGTAACTATAAATTCTAAAGGGAGGTGATCCTCGAGAGCAAAAATTGCAACACAAAAAGAGAAAATTGCAGATCCGGTTTTATTGAGTCTGTTCATGAACAGTAATTGAAAGTGCAACACTGCTCACGCCCCCCTAGCACCGGCTTAAGCGGTATTCAATTTTCAGAACAAGAAGTACTGAAATTCATGATCTCGAAGGATCAGAAGGTATAACAACACTGAGAATGAAGTTGTATAAGTTGTTTTTCTGTAATATATTATTTATTGACTATTCATCCTTGAGATTTCTCAATATGCTGTATGCTGTTCAAGTAATAAGTCATAATTTTACATGTATGTGATATATTACCTTTCAAAACGTTATCATGTATCTTAAAAGCTAATCATAAACCTTGATAATGTGTGTTGATTTTATATCAATTATACCTTTTCGTCAGTTGTGTTGTATGCTGTATTGATAACAATCCTTCAATAGTTATAATGTATGTTTTATCAATCATACCTTTACATCAGTTTTATTGTGTGTACTCGTCATGATATGTTGTATGCTGTAGTAGAGAGAAACAGAGAGAGAATGAGTGTGAGAGAGAGGTGGAGAAACAGACAGACAGATAGAGACAGAGAGTGAGAGATACAGAAAGAGAGGCAGGCAGAGGGAAAAAGACACAGACAAGTACAGAGACAGATGCAGACAAACATGCATAGAGAGAAGACAAATAAAGACAGAGAAACAGAGAAAGACAGAGGCAGACAGAGAGAGGGATAGAGAGACAGACTAAGGCAAAGAGAGAGACAGATACGGTGATATGGAGAAGATAGAGGCATAGAAACAGCGACAACGACAAGAAACAGGCATAGATACATAAATTGACATAAATTGACAGAGATACAGAGGGAGAGGCAGAGAAAGACAATGAATGACAGAGAGACAGAGAAACAGCGAGACAGAATTGACAGTGAGAGACCGAGAGGGACAGAACCACAAAGACAAAAAGTAACAGACAAAGACACAAAGACAAAAACAGAGACACAGCCAGAGACACGGATAGACAGGCAGAGGAAAAGGCAGACATAGAGAGAAACGGAGAAAAAGAGACGGACTGACGGACGGACAGAAAGACAGAAAGGGTGTAAGAGATAAAGACAGAAATAGAGACCAGGACAGAGATACATAGATAGAAAGACAGAATTACAGAGGTGCAGAGAAACGGATGCCGCATAGTTAGAGAGACGGAAACAGAAAGACATAGAGACACATAAGGAGATAATGAGAAGGAAGGAAACAGAGAAAGAAAAACAGAACATTAGATATTCAGCGAGAGGCATATAAAATTACAAGCAGATAGAAAGATGGCAGAAAAAGAGACAGCAATGAACCAAAATCATTATTCTTACGTAAAATTGTCTCCTTGGTACGGATGGTATCGGGCATTCTGTCCACCATTTATCATATGCTGCATCGTATTTGATTGATCGTATTCTTGATATCTGCAAACAAGTATCTGAGACATATATCCGATGCATTAATTTAACCGTTTTCAATGACGCGGTGTTGGAGAAATGACTACTAGTATCTGAAATGCGCTCATTTGTCGGTGGCTCAGGGTCAGTTGGTTGTATATTGGCATATATATGTCGTCCGTATATAGTCATTTAGGGAGTTGAATGCAGACCAAATATGTCGCAAATCAAATATAAATCTTGGTATACCTGATGTCTGGTCTGGGTCCATGTGATGCATAATATGTGTCTACGTGATGTATGATATAGTTTGATTAGGTGTTTGATAAGGTACGATATGTGCATACGTGATGTCTAATCTGGGTCTACGTGGGGATTTTGGTCTACGTGATATGTGACATTTGTCTACGTTATCTGAATCTACGATATTCTGATCTGGATATACGTGATATATGATATTTTTCTGTGTGATGTATGAAATGTATCTACTTTATGTCTGATATATGTCCACCTGATTGCTGATCTCGGTAAACTTGACATCTGATAATGGTCTACATGATATCTGATATGGGTCTACGTGATGTCTGATATTGGTCTGCATGATGTCTGATCTGGGTCTACGCGATGACTAATGTGTGTCTTAGATCTGGGTCCGAGTGATATCGGATATGCTATAATAATATGTTTCAGATTGCCCGGACGTAAGTATAGAACACGTTGGCAGTTTCGTCACGGTCAAACATTCCCTTGTTCATTATTCCATTATAAAAAAAACTTAAATTCAAGCTACCGTACAATCAAGTTGGTGTGATTTGTAAAGCAGGTGATTGCTTATTGCTTAACTTTCGATATGGGGAATATCATATATCGTCAAGTTGTTGTTATACCTATGGATACAAATTGTCGAATTTTACCTCTCATTAGTAATTATAATTGCAATCTACGGACGTTAGTGCCACTATGTATTTCTCATCCAGAATTCTATTGTGATGTTATCTACAAGCTTAGGAAAATTTGGGGTCATATCCATTTTCATGATTTGTTAAACGCATTAAAACTATTAGGAAGAAATGTTATGACACTATTATATTGCGACACACTACAAGTTTAGTTATCGACCCCTTTACAGTCGGTCGCTACGCTTCCCTCTTTGCTTGCACGATGACAGGCCGAGGGTAGTACTCTATGATGGTATACTGTTTAACCCAGAAATGGGATGAGCTTACCAGACTCATGTGTAACCTTTTCTTTGTCGTGCCCGTAACGGCTTCCCTGCAGTTGCTCTATCTTCAGTAAAGTCATTGAGTGTATATTTGACGGACGTTCACAGTTGTTTTGCTATGTTTTACAGTTTGTACTGTGATCACTCTCTTCTATGTTGTGGGGAAGTCCGGCAATGTTTGTTTGACTTTTAGATAAGTGGTTGTTTTGCTACTGACCGTGCCAGTCGGTTCTCTCTTTGTCAGCCTTACTTTTGTTTGTCTTTTGTCTTTGTGCTTGTGTTTTGTGCATGTTTGTCTCTGGCGCCTGTGTATTTGTTGGTGTTTCTGTGTACTTCTCGTGTGTTTGCGTGTGTTTGCTTGTGTGCGCGTGTGCGTGTGACATGATGTCTATCGATGTTAAGTAAGGTTATGACCCCGTTATATTGCAACACACTGCATGATTGGTTATTGATCCCTTTACAGAACAGAACAGAACAAATCTTTTATTTTTCACCCAGGTATAAACATACAACATGGGGAAATGACATAATAACATACATCAAATAAATATAAGTACAGGTTTGGGTTCCGATCGTGGGGGTAAGAATCTAGCAGTTTCGTAATAACAATTTCCGTCAGTTGTGTACCGGTCGACATGCGACGTATGGATAGTATTCTTGATCCGCGCATGCAGTCCAAGTCGGAAGCGTGCAGGTTCGGCCGCCAGACAGGATGAGCGGACCCAAGAGGTAATTTGGTGTTTATTTTTTATCAGTTTGAAATAGATAGATTTTATTCAGGAATTAAGGCAATATGCCCATCTTACCACATATAATAACATACATAACAGCATAAACAATACCAGTCAATATAAAGCAAATTGATTAAAACATTATTAACTTGTTCGATGTTAGTCTGATTTGTACACTATTGTATTTGGATCTACGATTAGATAGTTACACGCAGGTATACATGCAGCATTAGGTATTAAATTACTGGCGTATACACATGCAAGATCACATGACAACAGGAGTAAAGCCTAGTATATTTCAGGGTAAATGAAGCTGGGGTCGGATCAATGTACAGTTTCCAGTGTCAACAGGTCCGACCCCATGTGTTACACATAAAGTCAGACCCACTGAAACCGACAAGTGCCACTTTTCATCTGCGTGTGTATTAGTTCTAAAATGGCTCGTCCTTGAGTAAGTCTATATAAACTGAATGGCATTATACAGTGCATTGCCCACGGGTCAAGCGTGTGGTTACTGATTAGCAGTAAAAAGTGTCGTGTGCCGAAGAAATAGACCGCAGTTAAAGCGGAAAATTGAAGATCAAGGTAAGTACAGTTTCCGTTTTTTTCAACTTAAACAACCAAACACAGTATAACGGTAAGGGTTGGTCTTACCTGTGGTTCTAATTGTTTATGCCCTGTCCTTAAGCGACAATTTGCAAACAGTTTGGCTCCAGACCAGATATTGAGTAACTCAGCGACTGATCAGAATCCAGACTGTCTGGGTTCGCTATGTTCCTCAAAAGTAACTGTACATTTAGGGCTGACAGCAAGTTAATATTATTAGGATAGGAACAAGGCATAGTAAGGCGTAACTTGTTCAAAAATACATGTTTATAGATACCCGCATGTAGCCGACTCCATCGAAACGAAATATGGAGCAGGTTTGCAGGTGTAAAGAATAATAATAAGATAACAGAACCGGGCCTGCAAGGCGGTGATTGGCAAACAGTGTCGATCCAAATGAGAATCCACCAAATACGTTTTCTCACGGGGTATGCACCGTTTGCGAGGTCTGTAAGATTAAGCGAAGTGATGATGATATTGTATTTCGCGAATATACATGTAAATGAAACTACAGTATAGAGAGATCGCCATGGATGTCCGCTGTAATACCCGTATATAACAAACTCCATCGAAATAAAATATGGAGCAGGTTTACAGGTAGGTATAAAAAAGAAATAACACCATCACATAGGGGTAAGTAGAACCATTGGTGTTCGGCTCACAAGGAACAGCCCCCATAAACGCATATAGCACCCATTCCCCATGAGCCGAACAGCCTTGAGTAGAACCAGCCCTGCAAGGCCGTATTAGGTAAACATTGCAGACCCAGATAAGAATCCGCAAGATGCGGTCTCTCAGTCTGTAGCTACGCTTCCCTGTCTACTTGCACGATTGACAGTAATTCATGTATTGCATTTTCTCTGACGTGCCCTCGAATACATATTTGACGGACTTTCACAGTTGTTGTAATGTTATGTTATACATATTGTCCTTATACATATTGTCCTGTGTTTACCGTCTCCTATGTTGTAGAGAAGACTGGCGGGGAAACCTTTATTTACAATATTTGTTAAGCAATGTTGATCTGGAGGTAAGAGTGAGGTTAGGACGTCCGTCAACCGGTTTAAACCCCAAGTGGTCGTTTCGCCACTGACCGTTCCAAGGCGGTACTCTCTTTGTCACCCTTGCTTTTGTGTTTGTTTTGTGACTGAAATTGACGAGCAAGCCGATAAAATTATTTTTCGATCAGATCCTCTCATAGGAACGGCTAGTTTGATACAAAGATTTACTCTACATGTTCTCAGACCGCACATCGACAAATTATCTGAACACCAAAGATTCTTCTTGAAAATTCCTTTTATTAATAAAGGTATTGATTTTATTGACCTCCAAAGTATTTTTAGAGACAAAAATGTAATTGACACTATTCCTAAATACTTTAAAAATACAGAACCACCTATCATCTGCTACAAATATAACAAACCCATCAGAAATACAATTTTCAACTATAATAAAATTGTGGCCGACCTTAATATTAATGATAATATTCCTGATAATTGAGATTGCGCCACCTCAAAATTTTGCTACTCTCCGGCTGGTCATGTGATTACTGGTAATTTTGAGATAATTAAAGATAAACGTCTACGATCTCTTTTGAATAAAGGTCCCAAATATAGAATACCATCCTTGATAGATTTTAACTCTTGTCGAGTTCAGATTGCGGAGGCTTTACAAAATTTTAGTATTAAATGGTGTCGAAGAGAACATGTTGAGTCTAATGCCCTTTCTTGTTGGAAAAAACTAATTTTTGATATAATTGATAAACGCATTTCCTTTTACAGCTCTAATAAACACCTTCTTCCACCTAAACCTAGAACTTCATTTAGACATCTTAAAAAGGGTTTACAGGATTTCCATTCAAAATACGTTTTTGTTCCTGCTGATAAGGCATCAAATAATGTGATTATTATTTGACGATTACATTATATCGATGTCTTGAAGCAGGAAATTATTAATACCAAGTCATACATTTCAGTTACCACTGACGAAAAAACCATCATTTCAGACCATGTCAAAAAGTGTGAACAATTTGGAACCGATATTAAAATTACACAACATAAACTTCCTACTATGTATTGGTTACCAAAACTACATAGAAAACCATATAAAGCGCGTTTCATTGCAAATTCTAGTTCATGTACAACTACTAAATTGTCTATACTTTTGACTTCTTGTTTAACGAAGGTAAAGGAACATGTAAAATTTTACTGTGATAAGACTTATGAAAATTCTGGAATAAATCTCTTCTGGTCTATTAAGAACTCTTCAGAAGTCTTAAACAAACTTAAGAACAAAAGGTATCTTGCATCCACTGTAAGCACGTACGATTTTTCTACTCTGTACACAACTCTTCCTCATATTTTAATTAAGGATAAGCTTACTAACTTGATCCAGAAAGTATTTGCCCGAGAAAAACATCATTCTTGGCATGTAATGCTGAAAAAGCTTTCTTTACTGACGAGCAAATGAAATATTACACCAATTGGACTTGCTCAGAAGTTTGCGAAGCACTAACCTTTCTTTTGGATAACATATTTGTACCTTATGGGAATGCTATATACCGTCAGGTAATTGGTATTCCCATGGGTACGAATTGTGCACCACTTGTCGCAGATTTGTTTCTGTACTGCTATGAGAGAGATTTCATGTTGAGTTTGAATCCTCAATCACAAGAAGATGTTATAAAAGCCTTCAATGAAACGATATTTGGATGATATTTTTAACTTAGATAACCCTTTATTTGATGCTCTGATTCCTACAATTTATCCTAAAGAACTCAAATTGAATAAAGCTAACCCGTCCGACAATTATGCAGCGTTTCTTGACATAGACCTTAAAATTAATAATGGAATGATTTCTTCTAAAATATATGACAAAAGAGATTTTTTTGATTTTAATATTGTAAATTTTCCTCATCTTGACGGGGATGTTCCCCGTGCTCCATCTTACGGGGTTTATATATCTCAACTTATTCGTTTTGCTAGAGCTTGTTCATCTATTGACGATTTTAACAGTCGAAATCTCATTTTAACTGAAAAACTGCTTAAACAAGGATATAGATACCATAAACTAAGAAAAACTTTCTCTAAATTTTACTATCGAAATCTCTCGCTTATTGGCAAGTACAAATGTTATCTCAAGGTACTTTTGCGACACCGTATTTCACATCCTGAATTTTATGGTGATGTGATTTACAAACTTCGTAAAATTATTGGACATACCCATTTTCTCACTTTGTTCATCAAATATATAAAACAATTCATTAAAAAGGGATATGATCCTGTATTACTACAACATACTGCATGTTTGGTTGTGAATCCTTTTACAGTTGGCAATCACGCTGGCATCTTTGCATGTACGTCGACAAGAAAGGTTTAGTACTCTATGAAGGCGACCTCTTAAATCCAGAAATGGAAGGAGAACGTCGGATATCTGTACTATTTCATTTTTGTCGTACCCTTTATTACTTTTCTACAGTTACTCTGTTTGCAGCTCAATCATTGAGTACACTAGCGATAGGTGGATACAGTATGTTCAATTAAATGTTGTTTTGTTATACATGCACTTTACCACTGTATTTGCTGTCGCGGTTGTTGTAGATTAGTCGGAGAGGGGATACGTTTATTTACACTGATTGTCTTTTAGGATGGGGATGGAGTAAGGGTGAGGTTGGGCGCCCATAAACCGGTTTAAACCCCCGGTGACTTTTGTCACTGACCGTTCCAAGGCAGTGCTTCCATCTTCCTCCTATTGTATGTTTGTTTTGTCTTTGTGCGTCTCTTGTTGTTTTTTCTACCTATGTACATTTGCTGTTTCCTTGTGTTGCTGTTCGGGCGAGTGTTTGTTCTGTATGTGGTGTTTCCTGCATGACTCATTTCTGTACTTTGTGCCTTTGTGTTTGTGCTTTGTTCTTGTTTGATTTTTTGTCGCGTGTGTTTGTGTCAGCGCGTGTGTGTTTGGTTGTGTGGATGTATTGCTTTTTTCTGTTGGTGTTGGTTGCGTTTTGTATGTGTCTTTTCCTACGGGAATACTATTTTTCAAACTTTTCAGACTTTGCAAACACAGTAGACCCAGATAAGACGGCTCCTGTAGGAGTCATATTATCAAAGTCAGCTCTGTTCGCTCATGAACTCATAGAAGATCTGACTGTACAGTTTCTGTCAATACCAAATTGTCATGTGTACATATGCCACTACAATATTTTAGCTTATATGATTTTTCAGCAGGGAAAGGAGACTTCTGCTGTGCACTGCTAAGTGTTACCTGTTTTTGTGAAAATAATCGCATTCTTGTGCGTCGGCAAGGGCCCTGTGCTTATGTCCCTTGAAACATCGAACACTCTCTTTATGCATTTTCTGACCCATGCTGCACCCTGAAATAAATAATCATATAGGTGTGCCTCATAGAAATCATTTAGGATTTTTAAAAAAATATAATTGTGAAGTGAATAAGAAGTTCAGTCACTTCCCTTGACAGACGCAAATGCATAGCGAATATGATATTTAGTTACTTCCATTGGTTTAAACAAATGTATAGCTGATACAAAACTGAGTAACTTCCCTTGGCATACATAAATAAAAAGCAATTAATATATTTAGTCCAGAACATGCATTTAGGGTTTGTTTTCTGTTTGTACTGCTCTACGTGTTTGTGTATAACATGTATCCATTTACTTAATGAGCATAGGCATAAGACATATTGACTTAATCGATATCTATTACAAAGACATAGAGGATAAAAAAAATTTCCAGTGTAAGATAGAAATTTAAATCATTGAGTGAACATTAGACTTATATCTAAAATATAACAGTCTGGTGTTCACGAAAAGAATTAAATTCAATCTTACACTGAAAAATAGTCATTCTATTTATTTCATGCCTTTCAGCCACTTGTTAAACGAAATTGTTTGACAATTGAAAGCGAAAGTGCCATATTTACCCAGTGGGGAGTCTCTCTTTGCATCATTACAAAGCTTTTTGACGCAAAGAAAATAGTTCTCATTATGATCTTTAAATACCTCATTGTATCTTTAAGTTATATTTCTGTGGACTGTAAAGAAATATACAAATACAAGTTTTCTAATATTTATGACTATCTAGGCTACGTCATTTATGAAATGAATAATAAGACCAGCTTTAATGTATTCTTGAGCCACGTCCAGACCGTTCCGGTCCGCCATATTGTTGGCCCATATAACTAAGGTCGCTGTAAAGAAATAACAAAACTTGGTAAGACTCAATAAAACCGGGTCTGCAATTTTCTCGTTTTATATTTCTACTTTTGCTTTCAAAGGATCACCCATTTTCAGAAGTTTTGAAATACTAAGAACAGTCAACTAGTTCATAGTGTAAGTTTTTTTAATTGAATTTTCATCGCTGTCACTGTCCAGCATACGTATTCTTTTGAATGGTCTTCGTGAACCTCTGGAAGGAGACATGTCTTTGAAATTTACAGTGGGGAACTGGCAGAGTGATTGTCTCGGATACAATGTGGCTGAAATTAAAAGTCAATGGACAGTTGAAATGACAGCCTTCGAAGACATCATGTGGAAATCCGCTGTTGGACCATTTCGTTTGTTGTTAAGGACTTGGCACATTTTATCCCTGACGAATGGTTTGCAGGTAAGAATTCCCCATATTCTCGTTTGATAGAATTGATGATATCTCTTTCGCCTGGTTGTTATTTATTCTGCTGTAATTGTTGATGGAATTTACATTTTTGTGTCCCGATATTTGTATAATTTGATTAGCAGGAACGCCTTCAACATTAAGGTTTTGAATCAGTCTCTTTCTAGAGCTGCAATATAAGAAAAATAATCTCATGCATACATTAAAATTATGTTTGTGTTTTTTACATAGTAGATGTGTTTTGTAGCGACGAGGGAAACACGTCTTGGCAATTATCGCAAACTTCCGATTTGATAGTTTTTACACAGATCACGTTATTTTCCATAAAATCAAATGTGTACTTCATACATTTAAATTTGTATTTTATCAGATAAATACAGTATTTAACTATTTATTCAATAGTAGAAGTGCTTTATCAATGATTGAAAGATATTGTTTATACTTGTTGATTCACTGTGGAGAGGAATTATAAATAAAATAATGAAACTTCGATCAGCATCTACACAATGAATCAATAACTATAAAATAAAAAAGTTTCTAATATTGATAAAACACTTATATTCATGTAGAAATACTTAGATAAAAACACACTTTAGTCTAATACATAATGTTGAATACACAATTTAAATTCAGGAATTCGACAAAACAATTATTGAATCTACACATTGAATCTACCACTTTTTAAAAATATAAAGTGATCTTCATCTGGGTCTGAACTATGATTAGGCAGTTAGTCATAATTGCCGACACGCGCCTACTTGAAAAGCTAACATCACATACGTAGCCGCGGCATAGGTGTGAAAACATAATCCTATGTAATTATAAGGTGGACGAAACAACTTTGAGTTTACTCTATAAATTAAGGTCGACGAAACGACCAGTACCTGTATGGTGTATTTAAAGTTATGCATTCCTGCCTCTTCTTTCATCTCCTTCATTACTGATACAACTTGTTGAGCCCGGTTGGGTGTTTCTTAAACAAGCATTTCTGCATAGTGTTGCATGGGGTGAGAAAAAGGGCTTTCATCCGTCATCATTTCAGCTGGTCGTATCCTTCTGTTTTCCTTGTACAAGTGAACATGGTCCCTTTGATTGTCTCCTGTAGTGGCGTTTGGTTATTCTGAAAGATAATGTAGATTCTGATAATGCACAGAAAAAAAATTTCACTGCAAAGGTAATGACTAGTGTTGCAGAGATTCTATTAGTTGGTAATCAATTGATAATGAATCATAAACGTATGTTTATGTTTCGTTCACAACAGTAATTAATGGAAAATCTTTGCTGCAAAAGAGTCAATACATTTGAATACATCAAAATATTTAACATCCAAATGGTCTACGGAAAGGGCATCTGTCATTTTGACAGAAGGTCTGGGTTGGAATCCCAGTTTGGAGTTGCTTTGCTGTTTCATGTATTTTCTTGATTCCACTGAATACTATATTTCTTTGACAGAGAAAATATTTTTGAATGTGCATTATGTAAACAAGATAAATACCTTGTGTCTCTTGGATTAGATCCAGAACGAGTATTGGTCTTCTTATCAGTGTCATAGACAAGGTATTCCTGGTCAGTAGTCTCATCAATATTTAGTGTCACGTCATCCCACCTCATGTCATGACACTCTTTGCCGGTCCTCATTCAAAAGTAGGTTGTGCAAAGTAACCAAACAGAGTACATTAAGGCTCTGGGTGTTTTTTCCAAAGAGTTCCTGCCTATAGCATTTGCTGAATGTGGTCCTCAGTAAAGGGCTCTGTTGTTTGGGGTTTATTCCCAAGACCCATGCTTTTCAGTCGTTGCTGTCTTTTGACAAACTTGTCATTGCCTTTGCGAAACGTTGATCTTGGAATATTGAAAATCCACAGTAACTGGGCTTTAGATGTCTGTCTATTGACGAAAGAAAACCCCTCAATGTGGAAGGCTTATACTCATCCATCCTTAAAGTAAATAAAAACACCCATGGTAGTAAAAGGCATAATACTAGCTAGTATCTAACAGAAAAGTAGCAAATGTAAAAATAGTAAAGTCAAGCAGTAAAAGCCACACACAAAACGCTACCATCACCAAAACACCGACAGAAATCAATTTATATAGCAATTACTACACATACACACATACAGGAGAAAGTCACATACAAGACGCAATCACGATAGCACATCGATAGACAGCATGTCACACGCACACACGCACACAAGCAAAACCACGAAAACACACGAGAAGAACATAGAAACACCAACAAATACACAGGCACCAGAGATAAACATGAACAAAACACAAGCACAAAGACAAAAGACAAACAACAGTAAGGCTGACAAAGAGAGAACCGCCTTGGCACGGTCAGTAGCAAAGCCATCACTTATCTCAAAGTCACCCTAGCTAAACAAACATTGTAAATAAAGGTATCCCTCCCGGACTTCCCCACAACATAGAAGAGAGAAATCACAGTACAAAATGTAAAACATAGCATAACAACTGCGAACGTCCGTCAAATATACACTCAATGATTTTGCTGAAGATAGAGCAACTGCAGGGAAGCCGTTAAGGGCACGGCAAACAAAAGGTAACACATGAATCTGGTAAGCTCATCCCATTTCTGGGTTAAACAGTATAACATCATAGAGTACTACCCTCGGCCTGCCATCGTGCAAGCAAAGAGGGAAGCATAGCGACAGACTGTAAAGGGGTCGATAACTAAACATGCAGTGTGTCGCAATATTTAATAGTGTCATAACCTTTCTTCCTAAAAGTTTTAATGCATTTAATAAACAAATCGTGAAAATGGATATGACCCCGAGTTTTCCTAAGTTTGTAGATCACATCACCATATAAATCTGGATGAGAAATACCATGCTGCAGTAACGTCCGTAAATTGCAGTTATAATTACAAATGAGGTATAACTTTCGATAATAGAATTTTGAAAAAGCTTTCCGAATTTTATGATATATGTAGCTTTGCTTAAGAAGTTTATGAGTTATAACTAAATTATGACTATTAAATTCTTCTAGCAAAGAACAGGCTCGGGCAAAGCGAATAAGTTGAGAAATGTAAACCCATAATATCTAGTCCGGGAAACATCTCCATCTAGAGAAGGATAATTAATTTTGAAATCGAAATCTTCCCTTAGAAATATTCACTTTATCCTAGCAGATGGTAGCTTAAATCAGGCTTAAAGTAAATCAGAATACGCATTATGGCGCATTCTGCTTTACTTTCAACCTGCTATAAGTAGTCACCTGTCTTCAAAACTAGAAACAGGCTATGTATGGTGTAAAGGGTTAATTTGCCATGGAAATTATCTACAATAGATTTAATAAGATTGTGTTACATTTAAAAATTCAACACTTTTTAATATGATTAATATGATAATTTTGCAAAATAATAATAACAAAAACGATAAATAGAATAATTATAATAACATGAATAATAAAAATAATATTTTATTTTCAAAAGATCTAATAGTATTGATAATATATATATATATATATATATATATATATATATATATAAAACACACATCTAGATCTACATGTAGCACATGTAAGATTTCTAATTCCAATGGGTGAGAGTTGATCTAGATCTAGTATTAATTTAGGTAGATCTATTTTATTTTGACATATTCCCAAATATATTCCTAATGAATTTATGCTTATTGTTGTATTAAACAGACTAGCTTTCAGCATTTTGAAGTTTTAAAATTTCAACCATGCATTCAACATGTAGAAATAGATTTAGATGTGCCATGTGTTGAAGAAATATACAAAACTTACCTTTTTGGTGACACCAAGAATGAACTGGCACAGGAAATTGTTTAGCTCTTCCGCTGGCAGAAACTCGGTTACATTTTTTGATAGGAGAAATGACATGAATAATTTCATGTCACTTTCCGTTTCCTTTTTGGTAGTTTTGTTTTCATTTGCTTGTAAACATTCATCAGTGTCAATATCACGGAACAAACGATCCGCCACTGTCTTCAGTATCAAAGAAGTTTTCTACTATTTGATTTAACATTTCATTATCTACTCCGTTAGTAGCCATTTCAGTTGTTACAGCCGACGAAAGGTTTGTTTACATGTTTTATAATAAGGGATGAAACTCTTACAAATAATTCTGACTTTGCTTGAGGAGTTTTCTCCCTTGTTACAAAATGAAGTATCCCAAGGGGAAAAAGTAGCGTGGCGATAATCTCACTGTTTGAAGCAGTGGATTATCAAGTGATAATCCACTATTATTTCCAAGTAAATTACCGAAAAGCATGATATAAAAGGAGATAATCTATCCCAATTGCGCCAAAATATATCAAGATAGATGTTAACAGTCTTCTGAACCATTAAATGTTTTGTTGTCACATTCCTTATTGACAAAATCTAACTTCTTTATATCCATTCAAAATATTGAGATTTTAGAACAAATGTTTAGCGAATAAGCCAATTGGTTACTTCCTTCGACAAAAGTAAATGCATAGCAGATACCACAATTAGTTACTTCCCCTGACGTACATAAATGCTTAGCAGGTAAGTATTTGAGTTACTTCCCTTGACAAATATCAATGAATAACGATTAAGTAATTTATTCCTGAATACCACTCTAGGGTTTTGTTTTTTGTCTGCACTTGTTTGTGTGGAACATGTATCTATTTACTTAATGGGCATTGCTGGAAGAAATAATGCCTTATTGAATATTTATTAGAAAGATAAGAGTGTAATAATATGCATCCATGTGCACAAATATGCATCTATCATGTAAAGTGTTAACATTATCACCGGTAAATGTTTTATTGTAACATTCTTTATGAACGATCTGACCACATTGTATCCGTGAGTAACCGTATTTATATACAATGTAATTGTTTAATCAATGGAATAAATCAATATTCATTTAGTTCAGAAATATATCTTTGCACAGATGTGAACTACAATAGAACGAAGCATACCATAATATTAAAACAAACAGAATAGGTCCTTCTGTAGAAGCTGTCATATATTTTAGTAATATTTGTTGTTGTTGTTATTGGGGTTTCACGTCGCTTTAACAGTAGTTTAGTCATATCACGACGTCCAGCTGATTATAGGTGGAGGAAGACCCCAGAAGGTTTTTTGTTCATGGAGCACATTTCATTGTTTCGGGCCCAGAAGTGCATCAGGGTAGAGCCATCGATCTACCACAAGCCAGTTGGAAAGCTTACTCACATAAAAACTAAAAATATCCAGATTGTCAGTCGAAAACCATAAACGCTTGGCCACGGAGGCCCCCTTCTTGTAGTAACATATACAGGGAAACATGGATATCTCGAACTTTAAACAAAACACTTCCCAAACATAGGAGTCGAGTCAGCCTACTTTTATCTTCGAATAGTTTTCGCTGTGGCAGCTTGTTGCAGGCCAAACGTAATGCTGAAATATCATGTAGCTTACTATACCCCCTATTGAAAAAATGTGGGTATATTGCTTTGCACATGTCGTTCGGTCTGTCGGTTTGTCGGTTTGACGGTAGATCGATGGTGTCCGATCGATGACTAATAAACGACTTGGCATAAAATCTTCAAACTTGATGTGGTGGTTGGTCATGACAACTTGGTGACCCCTATTGTTTTTGATGTCACTAGATCAAAGGCCAAGGTCACAATGACCTTAATTGGTGAACTAGTTTTCGATCAATAACTGCTCAAGAGTTTGGCTTGGGGTCTTCAAACGTGCTGTGGTCGTTGGACATGACCACTAGATGACGCCTATTGTTTTTTAGGTCACTAGATTAAAGGTCAAGGTCACCATGGCCATAACTGGTTAAATGGTTTCCAATCGATAACTGCTCAAGGGTTTGGCTTAGAATCTTCAACCGTGCTGTGGTAGTGGGTAATGATCACTAGATGACCCCTATCGTTTTAGGTCACAAGGTCAAATGTCAAGGTCACCATGACTTTAACTGCTAAAATGGTTTCTGATCAATAACAGCTCAAGTGTTTGGCTTAGGATCTTCAAATTTGCTGAGGTGGTTGGTCATGACAACTAGATGAACCCTGTTGTTTTTGAGGTCACTAGGTCAAAGGTCAAGGTCAACATGACCTTAACTGGTGAAATGGTTTCCGATAAATAACTGCTCAAGGGGTTGGCTTAGGTTCTTCAAACTTGCTGTGGTGGTCGGTCATGACAGCTAGATGACCCCTATTGTTTTAGGGCACTAGTCAAAGGTCAACATGGCCTTAACTGATGAAATGTTTCCGATTAATAACTGCTCAATTGGTCGGTTCGGGATATTCAAATTTGCTGTTGTGGTTGGTCGTGACCACTAGAAGTCCCCTATATCTGTTGAGGTCACTAGGTCAAATGTCAAGTTCAACATGACCTTAACTTGTGAAATGTTTTCAGATAAATAAATGATCAGTGGTTTGGGTTAGGGTCTTCAAAGTTGCTGTGGTGATTAGTCATGAGTTGAGGTCACTAGATCAAAGGTCAGGGGGTCTGGGGGTATACATGTTTTACAAACATCTCTTGTTTGAAGTTGCATCGAGTTGTTGCATGTCTTTATGAAGAGACCGAATTTTAACTCGAATGATCAGATTTCTAGATATCGAGGTTCTACTGATCCCTGTCGATATATACTGACACGAAAAAGAAACTGTGCACTTTTATATTTGAGATAACTGTTTTGCTATAAAGTTTATAATTGCAATTTTATCATTATGAATGCAGAAAACAACCTCCACATTTTGAACTCATCTATGGACATTTTAAGTACATAGATCACCTTCAAATTGACCGCAGGCGATTATGCAACTTTTCGCTCGTGCTACCCGTGCAGCCTATGTACAGGTACAGATTAACTCTGACCGATATCTCTACTCGTTGTGCAATCATAAATCACAGTTCACTTTTGAATTTCACTCGTAAGCAAGATGCCACGGCTTTTAGAAAACGAACGAATTCAAGCTCTTATGCAACTCGCAGCTGGCATCAACGTTTCTGGTGTCGCTAGGCAGTTCAACTGCCATCGAAATACAATTCGAAGTCTCCGACCACGTTACCAGCAGAATGGAAGCGTTAGAGATAATCGTCGATCCGGTTGGCCGAGGGTGACGACGGCACGTCAGGGTCGACATTTGACGACGCACATACGCCAACGATTCAAAACGGATACAAGCACAGCCAGACAGCTTGGCATATCTAGGGATACGGTTTAAACCGATTGCGGGCCAACGCCAACACATTGAGGGCCAGGAGACCTTATGTTAGTCAGATCCTAAATAACAGACACCGTGTTCTTAGACTGGTCTGGACCCGCTATCATCTCCGTTGAAACCGTGCAATGTGGTCCAGGGTGCTCTTTAGTGATGAGTCAAAATTCAACCTTAGCACTGCTGACGGTAGAGTCCGGGTATTCAGGCGCAAAGGCGAACGTTTTGCACAGAACTGTTTACTGGAGCGATATCACTTTGTAGGTGGGAAGTGTAATGGTATGGGGAGGAATAATGGGAGGAAGGAAAATAAACTTTGTTGTTGTTAATGGTTACTTAAATGCCCAAGGTTATGTTAACCAGGTTTTACACCCAGTCGCTGTTCCTTTCCTACACTAGAATCCTGGTTGTTTAATGCATGACAACGCAAGGCCACACACTGCTACACTCACCATAAACTACCTGGCTGCAAACAACGTTAACGTCTTACCTTGGCCGGCTTGCTCTCCAGACATGAATCCCATAGAGCATATATGGGATTTACTTGGTCTGAGGGCAAGGAAAAATCATGTCATCAACAATATCAATGACTTGTCTGCAGCCTTAGTGCATGAATGGAACGCCATTCCTGACGTCGTCATTAGACGTTACGTCAGATCCATGCGGTCAAAAATATTAGCATTGATCCGTAGACGAGGAGGCCATAACAGATACTGATTAATTGTCACGAATCGTTACAAATATTCAAAATCAAAAGGCAGATACGGGAAATTACAAATCTGCAAATTTCACTTTTCACCCCTGCGTTGTTCAGGCGTTAAATACTTTTCGGACAATTATCACATCTAAATTAAAAGTAAACCATCGCAAAGCCAATACATTTTCACACATTGTGGTACGAAATATGCATATATTTAAATACTAGAAATATAAAATAATGCCATTTAACCAACTGCACAGTTTCTTTTTCGTGTCAGTATACTAATATGTTTCTAATTATGTCTCCCCCATTTATGGGGAGATATATTGTTTTTGCCAGAGTTGTCTGTCTGTCCGTCCGTCCGTCTGTCCGTCTGTCCGTCCGTCCGTCTGTCCGTCACAAACTTGTGTCGCGCGTATCTCTGAAACCAGTTGGGCTAGAGTCACCAAACTTCACAGGAATGTTCACCAGCATGAGTTGTTGTGCACCTGGGTTTTTTGAAATTTCTCCCCCTGATAATTTTGGAGTTATTGCCCCTGATGACTTAAATATTAGACCCTGATAAGTTTGGAGTTACAGACATTACACTTGTGTATTGGAAAGAGGATGGGAGGGGGGATCTATGCAAGGGTAATCCCTTCCCTTTTACTGACACCTTTTGACACCTCTGTAAAAGTCATCTTTTGAAACAAATGCTTTATTTATCACATCGGTTTCAAAACTATATAATTCTTAAAGTTTTTTTTAGTAAATGCTCATTTGTGGCAGATTGAGGCAAAGAGTCTAAAATAGTCTATGACGAGTTGGGTTAAATTGGCTGGTCCTTTCAAGGGTAGCACTTTAATAAAAAAAAAAAATTACCATTGAATAGCTTTGATATGTCGTATTTACCCATTCATGCCGAGTATCCTTTAAAAAGGACATATGTATAGACCCAGCTCACGAACAGACATGGGAGCAAAGTCTGTATTTATCAAATTGGTTTCAAATGTTTACAATTCCGACATAATCTTTTTCCTTAGTAAATGCGCCTTTTAAGTAGATTTATTCAAAGAGGTTGTTTCGAAAAACAGTCTCGGGAGGAGAAATCGTTTAATGACAGAGCAAATGTGTTCAGTGTGCCAAGTCTCTACAGACCCTACTCTTAACCTATTCCCTGATCGTATGTAGGTATTTTGACCTCTCTGTAAAAGATATTTAAATTCTGAAAGGGGGTGATCCCCGAGAGCAAAAATTGCAACACAGAAAGAGAAAATTAAGTTAGAGACAATTTTATTGTAGTTTAAAAAACGTTCCTTATTGGTTTATTGTATTTATAGCTGATGATGGTGATTTAGAGTTTATGAAATATTTAGAAATAGAATCGATTACATTTCTTATCACGAAATGTACTTTAAATGTCAATAAAATCGACACCTTTATTATGAATTGAAGTTTAATTCTTTATCAATATGGGGACGAAGAACAGGCTTTGTATAATTGAGGCAGTTTGGATCAGCGGATCTATACGAATATAAATTCTATCAGCCTCCTCGTCTATGGAATGAATACAAGAAAATGGCAAAGATGATAAACAAGAAATCATAGCATGTTTGCCAGTTTCTTTAAGAATGGTATGTAAATAATGAATAGACATATTAAGACGTATAAGGGCGGTTGTGTGTTTTGTATGCTGTGTTTCCTGCATGACTCTTACATGTACTTATATTAAGACGTAATTTGCGGTTAATATTACCATTTCCACGTTTACCATGTGGTCTGCTTTTACGTTTTCTAATTGAAAATATTGTGAAAATATTGATGTTTGGACCTTTAGATATATTACCACTTTGGTAAATAATGCCAACGCCCAAAGGAAAAGGTGTTTGTATTTTTAATCCAGTCTAGCTCTGTGATAAAACGAGCTTTAGAATTAAAACTGCTAGTAGTATCAGAATTATAATAAATCTGCTTTACTGGTTGAACCGAAACATGTTTAACTCTTTCACCGCCGATGTCGCAAAAAAGCACAACGACAAAAATTGCCATTCCACATCTGATCAGGGACTTCACCTTTTGTCTCAAACTCTCTTTCTATAACTGTGTTTTATTCCTTTGAAATTTGCATTTATGCATCTCATTTCCATATTTTACCGAATGATTTAACAATATTCGATTGCAGACTACATTTAAATTTGGCGCCGAAAGGGTTAAAGAATGTCCAGTATGACCAAAATGCTGGTAAAGAAAGTTTTTGATATGGCGGTTGTCAAATTAATTTGTATGTTCCCTTGGTGTTTGAGATATCGACGACTACATGTAAATGTATTTTAAGGCACTTTAAACAGCCTAACATCTCAACAAGGCTAACAAATAAACACACAATTATATCTTATCCTGCTTAATGCGACATATTTGCAAACTGACACTACTTGCTCCGTACAGTAATAACTGCTCATGAACAGACTCATAAAATCTAGTCTTCAGTTTCTCCTTTCACATTGGTACTTTTGCTTTCGAAGGATCTCCTACTTTCAGAATTGTTGACGCAAACGAGATGCCAGTGACAGTGTGGTTTTATCAGGATTAACGTTTTTTGACACTCATTATTTCTGAACGGTTAATATCAGAATCAGAAGTAAAGAAAACATATATTCCAGAGCAGAGTATGAGCAAGCATATTATTTTGATAAGGGTTGACAAGTGTAATTACCATTACACAAACACAACTAATAAAATCACACATATGTTTTAAGGTTTGAAGAGGGATGACGCTCCCCGACACCCTCACACCTATATGACGGGTGTATTAACCGATCAATCTGCTTCGTGTCTCAAATGGGGGTGTACGTAATATTTGTCCTTTACTATTGTGAACAAAAACCCCAAAACTCAAACATCACAATTATAATAAATAGACATATAGGCTGGGTCCTAGTAGTGGTTACCGTAGCATCTCCCCCTAGACTTTTTTACATGGGTACCAAATTGTTCGTTGGGGTCCTCAGAACACATTTTGAGTATGCCCCCAAAAATAAGTTTGTCCCAGCTATGTTTTATTTAACGGTTTCCATGGTAACCCGAGGTAATTTTCGAAACTACCTTGGTTCAGAAAATACGCCATAACTTTGTTTTTAGAAGCAATAGAAGGACAAAACAAGTACCAAAGTAAAGCAGAGACATATAGCTTGAATATGATACATGATTTTATTAATATTCATAATACATTCTTATGAATATTAATGAGGAAGTAAAAAATGTGATTTTTTTAGAAAAAGGAGTTTGTTGTTTAGTCTGAGAGGCTTATTAATGCACAGAAATTATTGAATTTAGGTTTAAGTTGTTCGTTGGGGTCCTCAGAACACATTTTGAGTATTTCCCCAAATAATTTTGTCCCATCTATGTTTTATGAAACGGTTTCCATGGTAACCCGAGGTGAATTCCGAAACATCCTTGGTTCAGAAAATGCTTAATAACTTTGCTTTTAGAGGTAATAGAAGGACAAAACAAGTCTCAAAGTAAAGCAGAGGCATATAGCTTGAATATGATATATGATTTAATTAATATTCATAAATGCATTCTTATGAATATTCATGAGAAATTAAACAAATGTGTTTTTTAGAAAAAAAGGAGTTTGTTGTTTAATCCGTTGTTTTTAACGGTTTCCATGGTAACCCGAGGTAAATGTCGAAACATCCATGGTTAAACAAATGCGTCATAACTTTGCTTTTAGAGGCAAAAGAAGGACAAAACAAGAACCTAAATAAAGCAAAGACATATAACTTGAATATGATATGTAATTTAACTAATTTTCATAAATGTATTCTTATGAATATTAATGAGGAAGTAAAACAATCCGATTTTTTTCAGAAAAAAGGAGTTTATTGTTTAGTCTGAGATGCCTATTAATAAACAAGAGTTATTGAATTCATGTTTGAATGTTTTCATGTGACCATACAAGGAAAATAAACCATCTTTGTTTCAGGTAATATTTCTATAAAGCATGCGTATTTCAGCTAATTTGAATATAATGTGCGTATAGGAATAAGCAATTTTCTATGAGCATTGTATTTGGTATTATTTTGAGTATACAGTAAAATCTCGATTATTCGAATTTTCTTTATAGAAGCATTTAGACCCTTTAGGCAGGTGACTACTTAATGCATGGTGAAAGTCATGCAGAAAGCTTCACTAGGAGCTTTCCGCATGACTTTCACCATGCATTAAGCTGTCACCTGTCTTAAATATCGATAATAATACGTACGTCAATGATAACACGTCAATGTTTGAAGTGAACCCCATCTGTTGGATGCAACTCCCGGTGATAAAGAAGTGATTGAGAGAGAGAGAGAGAGAGAGAGAGAGAGAGAGAGAGAGAGAGAGGGGGGAGGGGGAAGGCCTAATGCCCGCCCTGGGGCTGTCGGAATCAAGTGAGGGGATCTGATAAAACATCCCAGGTCGATTTTCATTTGAAACCGGAGGCCTAAGAGATACCGAGGGAATCCTTGTCCGTAAGAGTTTAGCGGACATATCATCCACCCAGTTGCTGGGCTGGCACAAAAATCTTCGTCCAGGTCAGGCAAACGGGAAAGAGGTCCCATGGAAGGAGAAAGAAGAGACTCCCTAGACTTAATTAGGTTAGGGGGTCCACTTTTTCGACTGACACTAGCACGGAAGAGGATAGAGGACCCCTGTGAATAGGATTCGGGGGTCTATGGCAGACAGAGGGTGGGAGGATTCTAAAACAATCTTCACACGCATTCGCAATAGAAAATATTGATATTCGGAATCATCTAAAGAAATAGAGGACTAAGTCCCGTCTAAATCTAAGTGAGAGGCTTCCACAAAGTCTGATTCCCTTAAAAATAGGACCATCCCTAGGAGCCATAATGGACAAAGTGTATTCCTGCTCTCCCTCAGAATCCGCCCTGGTGAACGCCACGGATTGCAGCACCCGGGATGAGTGGGACCCGCCACATACATCGAAGTGTGGACTGTGGGTTCACGTGGGAGCTATTCTCCCTCTAGGTGAAGCTTGCTGGTTCCCAGAATGAGTATCGGCTAGCGAGAGCGACCAGCCGGCGAATCTGAGGAGGCAGAGCGATGTCTTCGCATAGAAGAGTAATGGTAAGACCTCGATCTGCGATGAGAGCGGTGCGAGTGCCGGTTCCCATTAGAAGAATAAGAAGGTTTTTTACGCCTCATACGGCGTGGGTGGGATGGGGGCTGGGGAGTCCGAAGTGTACTCAGAAGATGAAGAGTAATTGCAGGGTCTAGACGACCAAGAACGTCTAGACTTAGCCATAGCAGCTTCCTGTTGACTTTCACCAATGTAATGGGGTGTAGAGACAGAATGCCCTGTAGAAAAGATTGGATTGGTATATTTACCGGTCCACTTCGGTTTCCCGGTCCAAAGGACCAGACCGGGCCACCGGTGGACCGTTGGATAGCAAACTTAGGACACCGGGCCAAAGAATACACAGTGACATTTTTGGGCTGGGGCTCGATAGACCGGTCTGCCGGTGACGTCATGAAACGGAAGCACTAACGCCAAGACACCGGGGACCGGTGACGGAAAACTTTCCACACAACAAGCGGACCGGGAGACCTGGCAACAATAGTACCTGGGACCAGAAAAAAGGGCACCATTCAAGTGGTAAACGGGGAACCCGAGCCCGGGCCAGCAGTTGGGTGCCGATCTGCAACTAACAACTGGGGAATCGACTGCACCACAGGGGATGTTGACGAAAGAGATTTTAAAGAAGCAGGCTTCTTCTTAGCTTTAGAGGACAGTGATTTGTCTGTTGCGAGGGAGTTGCTGACCAAAGAGAAGAATACTTCTTCCGTCGGGCAGCAAGCTCCCACGTCTCCCCTGTCCAGAGGGATGAAACTGGACAGGGAGCTGACGCGGAGCATCCACAGCAGGCCAGACACACTTAATGATTTGTCCAGCCTGTCGCGAAATGCTCGCAAGAAGCCTTGCGTTGCTCTGGCATGCTGTGGTAAATAATCAAGCAAATGCATAAGACATCGCGAGTAAGTTCGAAGTCACGCAAGGCTAATATGGGTAAACACAAGCTGGTGATTACAGTCGAGATGCTATATATTTTCTATTGTATTGCAAAACACCCATAACAGTAATATTCTTTATAAAAACATGCATGAGGCTCAATTCCTCTGCTGTATTTTCTTACAAGAAATGTGTTGTTCACATACATGTATATTGCAATATAATAGAAAAACTTACTTTCCTAAAACAATTTATATTTTCATTAATATTCATGATTTTGAAAATAATATTCATTATCTACATATTTATATACATGAACATTAATATCGCTGTTTCAGTCGGTATCAAGCTCTATACTGGTTAACTAAAATAATCTCAGATAAAAAGAACAGCTCATTCAAGTGTGTTTATTTTACATCTCATTAATATTCATAAATATGCGTTAATATTCAAGAACCCAAAGTAATGATCCTCTGCTCTTGTCAATTTTTGTTCAATATCTGGTATTTTACGTAAAATAAATAATCGAAAAGATAGTACACTCGAAACAATGCTAAATATAGGGCTTATGTTAATTTGCTTATTTATTTACGCGTGTTATATGCAAATTAGCTTAAATATACATGTTTTTAGAAATATTACATGAACCAAAGATGTTTTCCTTTCTTTGTATGTTGATATTAAAAATTCTGAAGGGTGGTGATCCCCCAAAAGCAAAAATTGCAACACAAAAAGAGAAAATTGCAGACTCGGTTTTATTGAGTCTGTTCATGAGCAGTAATTGAAAGTGCAACAGTGCTCACGCCCCCTAGCACCGGCTTAAGCGGTATTCAATTTTCAGAACAAGAAGTACTGAAATTCATGATCTCGAAGGATCAGAAGGTATAACAACACTGAGAATGAAGTTCGGGGCGACGTTTTACGGCCGCCACACAACATCTAAATCTGAATTCAATAACTATTTGTATATTATTAGGCCTCTCAGACTAAAAACAAACTCGTCAAACTAAAAACGCATTTTTACTTACTCATTAATATTCATAAGAATGCACTATAAGAATGCATCATGAGTATTAATAGAATTACATATCGTATTCAAGCTATATGTCTCTGCTTTACTTTGAGACTTGTTTTGTCCTTCTATTATGAAGCATTTTCTGAACCAATGATGTTTTGAAATTTACCTCGGGTTACCATGGAAACCGTTTAATAAAACATAAATTGGACAAAATTATTTGGGGAAATACTGAAAATGTGTTCTGATGACCCCAACGAACAACTTAAACCTAAATTCAATAATTTCTGTGCATTAATAAGCCTCTCAGACAAAACAACAAACTCCTTTTTTCTAAAAAAATCACATTTTTTACTTCCTCATTAATATTCATAAGAATGCATTAATAAATATTAATAAAATCATATATCATATTCAAGCTATATGTCTCTGCTTTACTTTAGTACTTGTTTTGTCCTTCTATTGCTTCTAAAACAAAGTTATGGCGTATTTTCTGAACCAAGGTAGTTTCGAAAATTACCTCGGGTTACCATGGAAATCGTTAAATAAAACATAGCTGGGACAAACTTATTTTTGGGGTCATGTTCAAAATGTGTTCTGAGGACCCAACGAACAATTTGGTACCCATGAAAAAAAGTCTAGGGGGGGGGGGGGGTGCTACGGTAACTACTACTAGGACCCAGCCTAATACATTTATTGTCTGGAATAAAATATGAAAAACAAGACACATGTCATCTTACACCTTTACTGTCAGTAGCATATATCTTAATTATTCACGACATCTTGCATATTATTTATATTCTGTTTTATGATAGGACATGCACACGGAAATTCTTGGCCGTGAAAGAAATTGAACACTTCATATCATATCATAAGCAAACAGTGCAGATCCTGATCAGACGGTTCCTAAAGGAGCCATCCGATCTGGATCTACTATGTTCGCAAAGGCGTAGACATTCGTATTTACGGAATAAAGGGTTACGCTTTCTATTTATTATGAATTGGTGTGTATATAATTATAGTCTTTTCCCATAAATATCCAACATCTATCCTCGCTCGTGTAATTGGCTCAATCTTTTAGGGTTTTTCTGAAAGAAAAACAAAAATATAATATTTGAGTACTATTTCTTGGCGATTCATTACCCTTCATATATCAAGTGTGACAATACTGGTATTTTGCAAAAAGACACGTGTTTGCAAAGGCGTAAATGCGTTTACATTAGAGGAATGGTTAAGAATCCTTTGCACGTTCCCATAATTCATTTGAATCACAATAACAGGATTTTTCTTATCTATTTCCTGTACTCTGTGATGGGTTATTATCGATATTTACCAAGGACATGCCGAAAGGAATATCGGCATCATAGAATGACACGCCTATCATATTTGTGAAAAGATCACCAGCGTTTCTCTTATTACGCTTATTAAAATACTAGCGTTTCAGTTAGATACGCCCATATTTTTAAAGAAAAATGACGATGTTTCAGTTTGACATGTCTATCAAAAGGCCATTAAATGATATTTTCAGTGTCGCAGTGTCTTCGACTCTTAACTACCCAATTCAGAACCGCAGTTCCCTAGCCACAGATCAATCTATATAAAGATTTCAGTAAGGCGTATTGTTGAAATACATTTTATTTGCAAATAGTTGCATGCATATTGTATTGCTACCACAAAGGAAACAAGAGTACCGCATACGGTACATCAAACGCCCACTTGCAAACTTTCTCTGATTCAATATGCCTTATAAGTGTTGACATTTTCTAATATGTGTTTCAGATCTTGATTTTCATATCATGGTGATATTATCTTTAAAAAATGAAGTGTATATCTTATTAAATAATTTTTTTTGCAGATGTTCGTAAAGTGCAAGGGCCATAACTCTGTAAAGACAAACTGAACGAACTCCAAAATAAACTCAGCTTCAGAAAACAACAAACTAAAAGTTGACCGACAAACAAAGCAACAAACACACAAAGTTCAAAGAGCATAACTTGTCATAAAAAACGCAATATATGTGAAAATCCATATTAAGGTTTAACCATATAAAAATTGAATTGAATTTCATTTAAAATGAAAACGTTACGACCATCCTCATATTTGCATAGTTTTATATCATTTTAAAGTGCAAGGGCCATAACTCCAAAACAACGAGTCAATTGAACTTCAGATCTTGATGCATTAAACATTTGTGTGAAGTTTCATTAATATCTGTCAAACAGTTTTCCCAGAAAACAACGGACAAAACATGTGCATTTATTTGCATTTTTTAAGTACAAGGGCCATAACTCCGAAACGACAAATCAAATGAACCTCTGAATCGTATCAGCTTCAGATCTTGATGCATTCAACATTTATGTGAAGTTTCATGAATATCTGTCAAACAGTTTTTCGAGAAAACAGCAGACAAACAAAATGTTGACGGACGGACGAACGAAAGACGGGCGGACAGGGCCACGCCAATATACGACCACCTTTATTAGTTAGGCGTATCAAAAGGATGGAAACAAAGGCAGGATTGCTTACTGTGTTTCTTTCCCTACACCGTAATACTAGTTCCCTGCACCATAACAACTGGTATTATCTTATAATGCAATAAATTCGGCACAATATCCCTGTTTGCACGAACACTTTGATAAAGATAATTTAGAATAAAACCCCCGGAGATTAACACATATCTGTTGAGAGATCTAGATTTCAGTAAGGCATTTGTGGTGGTATGTCTTATAACTCCAAACTGATCAATTACGTGTCGCAGTGCCTAGACCCATTTCTAACGATAATTATATGCTTTTTCAGTTAGGTGTTTTGTGACGTTACGTCTTATGATACTCTTGTGGCACATCTTGCCTTTGTTTTTTGATTAAGCAGCTAATATGTTGTCGATGTTGCGCATGCACAGAAACTCATTTAGTATTATCGTTAAAATTACAGATACACTGACACCGTCTTGCTTTTCGTGAATACTCCAACGACTACAGCTTACAAATGCGTTGCAAAATTTAGTATAATCGAACTTTCCCGTGTCTATTCCTTTATTCATGGCATAACGGTGCCAAATGTCTATTTGACGTCTGCAACATAATTCCGTAAAAAACATATTTTGTAGATTGAAAGTCTGAGATGTGCGTATTGACTTGTCAAAGGAACAGACCCCACTTATGGAACAAATTAGAGAACTAGATAAGATGCGTAAATTCATATATGTTTTAAGAATAGCTCCCCTTTTCTCCACCAAATCCTATACTGTGACCACTCTTTAGAATAACCTCTGCGCGACAATTCTAAAGAGTGGTCAGAGTATAGGGATTGGTTGATAAATATCGTTTTTAGTTTTAAGTAGACACCTTTATCTGTATCTCTGCATCAAGTGGTAGCAGGAATAACCACTTTATCCAGTCACCAAGCTTCTCTAGTGACATAATAAAGGGGGTGCAGATAAACTTAGGTTTATTAGGTTACCTCCGGTAGTAGAAGGTTTATTAGGTTAGTAGATAGGCGTAATGATTATATAACCATGGAACTATTTTAATTATCTGTAAATATGCATAAAAATCATGTTGACGGAAAATTCACCAAAAAAATATTCAAATGAGAAAAAATAAAAATAATTGGCTATAGCTGGATTCGAACCCGTGCCTGATCATACAAAAACCAATTCTAATCACTCTAAAGACGTCGTCCTTACCGATTACGCCACTGAGGCCACATAAAAAGTGATGTTGATTTATCAGTTTTATTAATTTAATCCACCGCTAGCGAAACGCGTTTTTGATAAAATCAAGCCTGGAAGCAAAGACTGACAGATAAACAGCAAACGTTTTCTTTTCACTCTCATGATAATTTGATTGATAAATCTTACAAGGGCGGTGATAGTCATAGACCTAAATATAGCCCGTTCAGTTCCATCGATTTATGAGTGACGCTATGTCTATCTAAAAATAGAAAACGAGACTATTGAACTCGAATTTGACCAGGGAATATAACCATGTCTGTTTGAAATAACTTATCGACCCTCGATTCAAATAATCTTATTTTTCAAATTCAACCACGTTTTCCCCTCTTGTAATGAAATTATCGAAACTATTTTCCTCTGCGGTAGCTCATTAGATCTATTTACATCTAAATGGAAATAAAAAGGGAGGGATCCGTTGATCGAAAAACCGCATTTTCAATGTAAATTATTTCAAGAGTGCTATGTTAAATATGAGTCTATGAACAAAGATATTTAACTAAATTGGCTGGATAAATCGAATAATAGGTTAGTGCCGTAGATGGGACGCTTTTATCCGACTCGGAGAGAAAACAGTTGAGGCTCGGCAAGCCTCGCCTCAACGTTTTTTCCCCTCGTCGGATAAAGGCGTCCCATCTACGGCACTAACCTATTATTCTCTATTTATTTCTCCACTAAACCACATACTGTGACCACTCTTTAGAATTGTTTCTAAGTAACGATTTTTAAAAGTGGTCACATTAAAGAGTTTGTTGGAGAAAAGATGATTGTAGTATTTGGGTACACACCTTTATCTGTACCTTAGGATCAGTTATAAGCAGGAGTTATATTTAGGTAGAAAATGGGGTAAAGGGTTTCTATGACACTTACTGTGTTTTTCCACCAGTTAGGCTTCCCGAGGTTTTAATAATGCCTCTCACATGTGCATCAATTACTTTATCTGCCATCGATTCCACGTGGCTTTCTCCTCCCCTAAAATTCAAAACTAGAATAGACGCCAGGTAATAAATTTGAAAATGACACACGACAGAGCACAGCGACATCATAAACACAATGAAATGTGCGCTGTCACATAGCAGTAGAAGGGCACTCATACACACATATCACACATACAAATTCACACCTATGAAAGATGCACAATAAAAACACATACTAGGGTGAAGACAGGAGGAGGGAGTACCGCCTGGGACAGCTTAGCGGATCAGTCACAACAGTCAACAGATTGGCATCCATAAAAATGATGGGTCTATAAGGCAAGTGGTAACTCAATGCAGGTCAAAACCAATGAAAGAAACTCATATAGGAGCTTTTTGCATTGCCTTGGTCCTGTATTAAGCATCCATCTGCTTTTCTACACTCATATTTTCAATAAATGACCATTTAAGACAGATTTCAAAGTATGGACGCCCACTTTTCGTGATCAGCATTTCACTTACATTTGAAAAATATGTAGAAGTATGTGACAGTTGCGGTATTGTTTGTAGTTCATTAGCTTCTCTATTAACTTAACAACCCTTACACCGACGTATTTCAAATTGACTATTCCACCATTCAAATAGGTCAAGCTTATGGTAAATATTTAAGGATGTTTCTAAAGGAAAGTATAACGTTCTATTTACCTATTATTGTGAAATTCATTGCATTGTTTCACATCCTCCATGCTTTTATGACTGTGGTGCTTGGCACACTGGTAGCTTTGATCCGCACCCATGACTGATCTGACAAAAGTCATAAAAGTATATGATATATCTAGTAAGTCTCTTTCAAAATGATAGCTCTAATAAACCACATGATAGCATCTGATATAATCTGATAATAAACATTTGTAAAAATATAGAATCTAATATGTCTATTAAACTGATTCTAATAAAATTGCTAATAGTAATGTAAATAAAAGATCGATTTGTAACATTAAGTAAATGTAACAATAAGAATGATATCATCTGGTGTCTCTAATAAAGCTCAAGATAGTATGTGATTCTAATTAAATTGCTGATATTATTGTAAATACTGCAATATTGATTTGCAGCATTTAATAGATATACCAACGTATGGGAATAAAGATTGTCATGTAATGCACGAAAGATGCTTCATATATAGACTTTTCATATATAGCAGAACAATGTGAAGGGTAAGCAGCCCTACAGATAAAGTTCCGTACATAAATACTAAAATCGTAATTTGTCACATAATCTACCATGCGGGAGTGCCGTAACAGAGTGCCGTATTTCGAAAAATTGCACTAGTGCATTTTTTATGCAAATAAGCAAGTTAGCCAATCATAGCACTCCATACGCGTCGTTCGTTGTATTACTACGCTGTTTGTAAAGCAATGGCAGGAACAGCTGCCAGCCAGTCTGATTTATTTTCTAAGGCATTTTAAGGATTATGTGATAAAAATAATCTTACACGAGTGTTCATTATACATTGTTTTTATGAAACTCGTGTACTGTAATGAATATGACACTCGCTTAAGCTCGTGTCATATTATTATAGTAACTCGTTTCATAAAACAACATGTAATGAACACTCATGTAAGATCCTCTATTTCTCCACCTGACTATACACTCTGACCACTCTGTAAAGCTCTTCCTAATTATTTTAGCAAACAGAAAGGTGTGAAGGGCGAGGTTGCATAAATTAAAAACGATCGATTTCAAACATTGTTCCATTTCAGCCATCTACATGTAGTTATGCAAGTAAATATGAAAAAGAAAGATGTCAAAGGGTTTTAATTCTACAAAACATGAAGTACTGCGACGGTGCATGATATCCCATGGGGGCCAAGAGCTATTTGCATCTAATATGTAGTTTTGTTTTGTTTTTGTTTTGCGATCATCCTTTAGATCCTATGATCCGACCTAATTATTTGTTGGAAATAGTATAGGACAAACTAGTTAAAGCCCTGATAAACCCTTTACTCCTTAAATAGGCCTTTCCACCTACTACGCCTTTGAAGAAGAAGTAGACCTAGATCAGACAGCGCATGTAGGAGCCGTACTACTGTAGGAGCCGTATGATCAGAGTCTGCTCTGTTTGCTTATAATTAATATATTAGATATGAATCTGCAGTTTTTGCCATGGTTAAACTTCATTTGTCCATGATTAAAAATAATATATATTAATATTCATAGATTTAATGGTCTATGGATAAAAACTGACTGAATTTTCATTATATTATATGCACACGGTAAACCTTTTAAAGCGACAAAACTATATACTGTATATATATATATATATATATATATATATATATATAAAATAATATTATACATTTATTATATATTTTCATTCTATACAAGCAAAAAAGAACACCTCCTGATCAGACAACTCAAAGAAGAGTCGTTTGATCTGGATCAATTATGTTTGCAAGTGTGAATAAAGGCGTACCTTTGGCATAAAAGTCCTTTTAACCCCTATATCGTAAGCTCAGTATACGGCAGTAATTTATACATTCATTATATTATATGAAAAAGTAGTAAAGCAGGCAAAGCCACATACAAGACGCAACCACCACAAAACACAAAGAGACACACAAAGACAAAACAAACATACAAAGGGGGAAGATGGCACGGTTTAGGGGCGCCAAACCTAAAACTTATTCCATCCCCACCCCAATGTAAATAAACGTATCCCCTCTCCGACTAATCTAGAACAACCGCAGTGGTAAATTGCTTGTAGAACGGAAACATATTTAAGTGAAATAATCTGGATCCGCCCAATATTTACAGAATGTCTATTTATTAACATTTAAAGAAACGAAACCCAGCTATATGTTAAGATAGAAAGTTGGATATCCGTGAGTATAGCGGGGGTATTTGGCATTGGACAGGATTTGTTTCAGGGTATTCAGTGGGTGACCGCTGAACACAGGTTCTATTGTAATAATATACATTTAGATCACTCTATTATGGCCACTAGGTTAGATTGTTTTAGGGCAGGTGGTGGCTTTGAGCGGGGTTGAAATGAATCAGATGACACCTTTAGAAGCTTTCTGTTTTGTGTTCGCCGTGTTTTAGGTTATCACCTGTCTTTCTTGCATTCAGTTGGCCTTCTTGTGGTGGTCGCGATGGGGAGGTCGAACTGTATGTACATAATACATATACATATCCGTTCTGTGGAATTTACATCAATCGTATTGCTATCGTATAGCTTGTTTAACATTTAGTTTGTCATGTTGTCATATACATTTAGACTTGTGTTGGCCAGTTCCCAGGAGAATATTGATGCGTAGACTTAGTAGCAGATAGCAGCATGGTAGGGGCTGAAGTGGTAAGGAAGACCGTAATGTGCATTCTGTGCTGCTTTTGACCTTCATCTGGCTTTATGGAGTCTCGTTGCTTCTCTATTGGGTGGCTGCTTAACATAAATTCTGAAGGGTGGTGATCCTCCGAAAGCAAAAATTGCAACACAAAAAGAGAAAATTGCAGACTCGTTTTTATTGAGTCTGTTCATGAGCAGTAATTGAAAGTGCAACACTGCTCACGTCCCCTAGCACCGGCTTAAGCGGTATTCAATTTTCAGAACAAGAAGTACTGAAATTCATGATCTCGAAGGATCAGAAGGTATACCAACACTTAGAATGAAGTACGGGGCGACGTTTTACGGCCGCCACACAAGAACTTAACACCTGCTGTTGTGAAGATTATAAATTCTGAAGGGTGGTGATCCCCCAAAAGCAAAAATTGCAACACAAAAAGAGAAAATTGCAGACTCGGTTGTATTGAGTCTGTTCATGAGCAGTAATTGAAAGTACACTATTGCTCACGCCCCCCTAGCACCGGCTTAAGCGGTATTCAATTTTCAGAACAAGAAGTACTGAAATTCATGATCTCGAAGGATCAGAAGGTATAACAACACTGAGAATGAAGTTCGGGGCGACGTTTTACGGCCGCCACACAAGCACTTAACACCTGCTGTTGTGAAGATTATAAATTCTGAAGGGTGGTGAAAGTCTAACTGTGTTACCGTTCTGTCACAGTCACATAGCTATATAGGCTGGGTCCTAGTAGTGGTTACTGTAGCATCCCCCCATGACTTTTTTTCATGGGTACCAAATTGTTCGTTGGGGTCCTCAGAACACATTCTGAGCATGCCTCCCCAAAAATAAGTTTGTCCAAGCTATGTTTTATTTAACGGTTTCCATGGTAAACCGAGATAATTTTCGAAACTACCTTTGTTCAGAAAATGCGTCATAACTTTGTTTTTAGAAGCAACAGAAGGACAAAACAAGTACCAAAGTAAAGCAGAGATATATACCTTGAAAATGATGTATGATTTTATTAATATTCATAAATGCATTCTTAAGAATATTAATGAGGAATAAAAAATGCGTTTTTTTTTAGAAAAAGTGAGTTTGTTGTTTAGTCTGAGAGGTTTATTAATACACAGAAATTATTGAATTTAGGTTTAAGTTGTTCGTTGGGTTCCTCAGAACACATTTTGAGTATTTTCCCAAATAATTTTGTCCCATCTATGTTTTATTAAACGGTTTCCATGGTAACCCGAGGTAAATTTCGAAATTCCTTGGTTCAGAAAATGCTTAATAACTTTGCTTTTAGAGGCAATAGAAGGACAAAACAAGTACCAAAGTAAAGCAGAGACATATAGCTTGAATATGATATATAATGTCAATACTAATCATATATTATTACTTATGAATATTAATGAGGAAGTAAACAATTCCGCTTTTTAGAAAAAAAGGAGCTTGTTGTTTAGTCTTAGAGGCCTATTAATGCACAAAAATGATTGAATTCAGGTTTAAATTCAATTAGGTTGAAATTGTTTGTTGGAGTCCTCAGAACACTCTAAAATAATTGTGTCCTAGCTATTTTTATTAAACGGTTTCCATGGTAACCCGAGGTAAATTTCGAAACCATATTGATTAAGAAAATGCGTCATAAGTTTTCTTTTAGAGACAATAGAAGGACAAAACAAGAACCAAAGTAAAACAGAGACATAAAGCTTGAATACAATATGTAATTCTATTAATACTCATAATGCATTCTTATGAATATTAATGAGGAATAAAAATTGCGTTTTTAGTAAAACGAGTTTGTTTTTAGTCTGAGGGGCCTAATAATATACAAATAGTTATGGAATTCAGGTTTAAATGTTTTAATATCATCATACAAAGAAAATAAAATATCTTTGGTTCATGTTATATTTCTAAAAACATGTATATTTAAGCTAATTTGCATATAACGTGCATACATGAATAAGCAATTTAACATAAGCACTATATTTAGCATTGTTTCGAGTGTACTATCTTTTCTTTTATTTATTTTACGTAAAATACCAGATATTGAACAAAAAATGATTAGAGCACAGGGTCGTTACTTTGGGTTCATGAATATTAATGCATATTTATGAATATTAATGAGATGTAAAATAAACACACTTGAATGAGCTGTTCTTTTTATCTGATATTATTTTAATTAACCAGTAAAGATCTTGATACTGACTGAAACAGCGATATTGATGTTAATGTATATAAATATGTAGATAATGAATATTATTTTCAAAATCATGAATATTAATGAGAATGTAAACTGTTGTATGAAAGTAAGTTTTTCTATTATATTGCAATATACATGTATGTGAACAACACATTTCTTGTAAGAAAATACAGCGAAGGAATTGAGCCTCGTGCATGTTTTATGAAGAATATTACTTTTATGAGTGTTTTGCAATACAATAGAAAATATATAGCATATCGGCTGCATTCATCAGCTTATGTTTACCCATATTAGCCTTGCGTGACTTCGAACTTACTCGCGATGTTTTATGCATTTGCTTGATTATTTACCACAGCATGCCAGAGCAACGCAAGGATTCTTGCGGGCATTTCGCGGCGGGCTGGACAACTCATTAAGTGTGTCTGGCCTGCTGCGGATGCTCCGTTTCAGCTCCCTGTCCAGTTTCATTCCTCTGGACAGGGAGACGTGGGAGTTTGCTGTCCGACGGAAGAAGTATTATTCTCTTTGGTCAGCGACTCCCTCTCCACAGACAAATCACTGTCCTTTAAAGCTCAGAAGAAGCCTGCTTCTTCTTTAAAATCTCTTCCGTCAACATCCCCTGTGATGCTGTCGATTCCCCAGTTGTTAGTTGCAGCCCGGCACCCAACTGCTGGCCCGGGCGCGGGTTCCCCGTTTACCACTTGAATGGTGCCCTTTGTTCTGGTCCCAGATACTATTGTTGCCAGGTCTTCCGGCCCGCTTGTTGTGTGGAGAGTTTTGCCTGGTCCCGCTGAATCTAGGCCCAAGTATCCGTCACCGGTTCCCGGTGTCCTGATGTTACAGCTTCCTTTTCATGACGTCACCGACAGACGGGTCAACCGAGCCCCGGCCCAAAGATCTCACTATGTATTCTTTGGCCCTGTGTCCTAAGGTTGCTCTCCAACGGTCCTCCGGTGGCCCGGTCCAGTCCTTTGGACCGGGATACCGAAGTGGACCGGTAAATGTACCAGTACAATATTTTCTACTGGGCATTCTGTCTCTGCACCGCATTACAGTGGTGAAAGTCAACAGGAAGCTGCTCTGGCTAAGTCTAGACGTTCTTGGTCGACCCTGCAATTACTCTTCATCTTCTGAGTACACCTCGGACTCCACAGCCTCCACCCTACCCCACCCCGTAGGAGGCGTAAAAAACCTTCTTATTCTTCGATCGAGGTCTTACCATTACTCTTCTATGCGAAGACATCGCTCTTCCTCCTCAGATTCGGCGGCTGGTCGCTCTCGCTAGCCGACACTCATTCTGGGAACCAGCAAGCTTCACTTTACAGGCGACCTGACCAGCAAGGTCATGGGACTCCCCCTCAGTGATCCCCATTCCCCTTTCCTCTCATCCCAAACCCGTTCTGGCTTACACCCTACTCAGGGCATGTTGTGAGTTCATCCCAGGGAGAATAGCTCTCACGTGAACCCATAGTCCACAATTCTATGTCTGTGACGGGTCCCACTCATCCCGGGTGTTGCCATCCGTGGCGTTCACCAGGGCGGATTCTGGGGGAGAGCAGGAAGACATTTTGTCCATTATGGCTCCTAGGCATGATCCTTTTTTGTAAGGGAATCAGACTCTGTGGAAGCCCCTCACTCAGAGTTAGACGGGGCTTTGTCCTCTTCTTCTTTAGATGATTCTGAACATGTTTCGATGTTTTTCTTTTGAGAAGGCGAAGATTGTTTTAGAATCCTTCCACCTTCTGTCTGCCCTAGATCCCCGAATCCTATTCACAGGGATCCTCTATCCTCTTTCGTGCTAGTGTCAGTCGAAAAAGTGGACTTCCCTAACCTAATTAAGTCTAGGGAGTCTCTTTCTCCTTCCAGGGGACTTCTTTCCCGTTTGCCTGACCTGGACGAAGAATTTTGTGCCAGCCTGGCAACTGGGTGGATCATGTCCGCTAATCTCTTAAGGCAAAGGGCTCCCTGTGTATCTCTTAGACCTCCGGCTTCAATTGCAAATCGACCTAGGATGTTTTATCAGATCCCCTCACTTGATTCCGACATCCCCAGGGCGGGCATTAGGCATTCCTTTCCCGATCTCTCTCTATCTCTCTCTCTCTCATTCACTTCTTTAACGTCGGGAGTTGCATCCAACAGATGGGGTTCGCTGCAAACATTGACCTCCTATCTGCGGCCTTCTCTGTGGAGCTTGAATCCGAAGTTACTAAGTGCCTTTCATACCATCTGGGCCGTTCGACCCAACTGGCCTTGGGTCAATGGCTCACATCGACAGCGAATATGCTCCGCGGTCGCCGTGCCACCTTCCTCTAGCATGCAGGACAAGTCGAAGGACGAGCTGTAGGCGTATCTCTTTGCCTCCAAACTACTTCTCGGTGGCAACGTTAAGAAGAAGGAACTGACAGGACTTCTACCAGGAACCTCCCGCTTCGGGTCTGGTTTTTTTAAAATCCCTAAGGTTGAATGTAAGCCTCTTACGGGACCTCCCAAGAAAGGTAAGACAACTAAACCCTATTCTGCCTCTCAGCGGGGCCGGCCAAGAACCGGTTAGAATCCTTCCCGTTTTCCCCTAACCCAGGACTGGCATCTCAGGGTTCCTTCCCTTCCCGCCCTAGGGGTTTTGTGTCTTCTAGGCCACAGCCCTAAGGAAACGCCCTTTCTGCCCCTTCCGATCCGACCCTTCATCAATGTGGCGCACTATCACTCAGGACCCTTTGATCCTCTCTATTGTAGATAATGGCTATCGTCTCCCTCTGGGTCGACAGCCTCCTCTTTCCGGAGAGAGAGGGGATTCTACTAAATAACTTTAATTTTTTAGATTTTAATTAAATAACAGATAAGAACAGCTCATTTAAGTGTGTTTATTTTTAAATCTCCTTAATATTCGTAAATATGGCATTTATATTCAAAAAATGAACAAATCAATTATATACACACAGTAATTATCCTCTGCTCTCGTCTGAGTTGGTACAGTACCTGGTATTTTACGTAAAATATATCACAGAAAATATATTATACTCAAAATAACACTAAATACAATGCTCATAGAAATTGCTTATTCCTATACACACAGTATTGGCAAAGTAGCTGAAATATGCATGCTTAATAGAAATATTACCTGAAACAAAGGTAGTTAATTTTCCTTGTATGATCACATTCAAACAAGAATTCCATAACTCTTGTTTATTAATAGGCCTCTCAGACTAAACAATAAACTCATTTTTTCTTAAACAAAAACCGGATTGTTTTACTTCCTCATTAATATTTATAAGAATACATTTTTGAAAATTAGTTTTAAATTGCATATATTCAAGTTATATGTCTTTGCTTTATTTAGGTTCTTGTTTGTCCTTCTTTTGCATCTAAAAGCAAAGTTATGACGCATTTTTTTTAACGATGGATGTTTCGAAATTTACCTCGGGTTACCATGGAAACCGTTAAAAATCATAGCTGGGACACAATTATTTTTGGGGAATGCTCAAATTGTATTCTGCGGACCGCAACGAACAATTTAAACCTGAATTCAATATTTTTTGTGTATTTATAGGCCTCCAAGATTAAACAACAAACTCCTTTTTCTAAAAAAGCGAATTTTTATACTTCCTCATTAATATTCGTAAGCAATCATATATGAATATTATTAAAATTATATATCATAATCAAGTTATATGTCTCTGCTTTACTTTGTTTTTTGTTTTGTGCTTCTATTGCCTCTAAAGGCAAAGTTATTACGCATTTTCTGAACCAATGATGTTTCGAAATTGTCCTTGGGTTACCATGGAAACCGTTCAATAAAACATAGATGGGACAAAATTACTTAAGGGGAATGCTCAAAATGTTCTGATGACCCCAACAAACAATTTTAACTTGAATTCAATAATTTATGTGCATTAATAAGCCTATCAGACTAAACAACAAACTCCTTTTTTCTAAAAAAACCGCATTTTTTTTACTTTCTCATGAATATTCATAAGAATGCATTTATGAATATTAATAAAATCATATATCATATTAAAGCTATATGTCTCTGCTTTACTTTGGTACTTGTTTTGTCCTTCCGTTGCTTCTAAAAGCAAAGTTATGACGCATTTTCTGAACCAAGGTAGTTTCAAAATTACCTCGGGTTACCATGGAAACCGTTAAATAAAACATAGCTGGGACAAACTTATATTTGGGGGCATGCTCAAAATGTGTTCTGAGGACCCCAACAAACAATTTGGTACCCATGAAAAAAAGTCTAGGGGGGGGGGGGATGCTACGGTAACCACTACTAAGACCCAGCCTAATACAGACCGAGTAGTTTAGTTGTATCGTTTAGTCGGGCCTTTGTTTGGCGATTTTCGAAAGCTAGGTAGTCTTTGTGATGGAGATACCTTGTTGCATGTCGGAAGTGGTATTGGGCGCAAAAGCCATTCGCCGTCGCATTTGTCTTGCATTGAGTGATCGTCTGTAGGTACGAACCGCCAAGCTTCCGATGGGTTATCGCTTGACACGAGATTGACCGTTTAGATACCTTAATGTATTATTTCGGCTATTGTGAGTGTTTGTTCGGGCGAGTGTTTGTTCTGTATGTGGTGTTTCCTGCATGACTCATTTTTGTACTTTTATAAGGATGCCGAATAGTAATATTCTAGCGGTAATTCTATGTTTAAACTGCGTCACCCCTGAAACCTGAAGTGAGTAATTCAGTTTCACCAAATTGTAGTCCGTTTGTACATATGGACAATATGGAACCGAATGGCGAACAGGGCATACTCTGATAAAAGACTCCTGTAGGAGCCCTATGGTCGGGTCTATACTGTTTGCATAGTACATGTGTACTATTCAAAGGTACACTATCTGTTATTGAACGCGTGGCTAGGGTCGAATGTGATAACCTTAGTAGGTATTTCTAGGGGACTGGATAGTTGTATGCTCTAGCGGTAGAGGAACTGTTTTAATATTAGTCGTTTGAGTATTGTCTGATTTTTTATATTGACACTCGCCTTGATGCTTGCGGCGAAATAAGGGTGTATACTAATTTCAGGTTTATACAGTTATATCTTATCCTTTTCCAAATTTCGCATATTTCGCTGGAAACTAATTGGTAATTATATGATTTCTCGAAATGGGAGATAGTGTTCCTTCATATTTAAATTGACGATTGATTGTAGTCTTATTTGGACGAGCGTTAGGCAGTTTTGACTCTGATCAGACACAATGCTACATAGCGCCTGATATGGATCAAAACTGCTTGCTTATGTCAGTTATTAGTGCGTGGTTAATATTTATCTCAATTGTCAACCATTCTTTCATTGTACCTGTATAACTATTCCAATTTCGTTTCGCTGGAGTGGGTGCATGGGTGCATTTTGTCTCATCCCTGGTAGATGTACAATACAGTAGGTTAATGGATCTATGGGAGACAAGTGGTTGCTTTGAGCTGTGCGTGTGTAAGGCGGAAGGTCTATAAAGGAACTTACTGTCTTATCTCTGCATATTATACACATGTGTCCTTGTTACATGCATGTTTATATGTATTGATATCTGTATATATGTTATAGATCTTCTCAAGATATGGAGGAAACTAATAAACTACTATCAACAGAAGAACAAGCTCTAGCGAATAAAAGTACACAAATGAGTCATGTAGGAAACACCACATACAGAACAAACAGTCGCCCGAACAGCAACACAAAAAAACAGCAAATGTACATAACTATAAAAACAACAAGAGACGCACAAAGACAAAACAAACACACAATAGGGGGAAGAAGGAAGCACCGCCTTTGAACGGTCAGTGACAAAAGTCACTGGGGGGGGGGGGGGTTAAACCGGTTTATGGGCGCCCAACCTCATACTTATGGATCAAAATGCTTGCTTATGTCAGTTATTAGTGCGTGGTTAATATTTATCTCAATTGTCAACCGTTCTTTCATTGTACCTGTATAACTATTCCGATTTCGTTTCGCTGGAGTGGGTGCATGGGTGCATTTTGTCTCATCCCTGGTAGATGTACAATACAGTAGGTTAATGGATCTATGGGAGACAAGTGGTTGCTTTGAGCTGTGCGTGTGTAAGGCGGAAGGTCTATAAAGGAACTTACTGTCTTATCTCTGCATATTATACACATGTGTCCTTGTTACATGCATGTTTATATGTATTGATATCTGTATATATGTTATAGATCTTCTCCAGATATGGAGGAAACGAATAAACTACTATCAACAGAAGAACAAGCTCTAGCGAATAAAAGTACACAAATGAGTCATGTAGGAAACACCACATACAGAACAAACAGTCGCCCGAACAGCAACACAAGAAAACAGCAAATGTACATAACTATAAAACAACAAGAGACGCACAAAGACAAAACAAACACACAATAGGGGGAAGATGGAAGCACCGCCTTGGAACGGTCAGTGACAAAAGTAACTGGGGGGGGGGTTAAACCGGTTTATGGGCGCCCAACCTCATACTTATGGATCAAAATGCTTGCTTATGTCAGTTATTAGTGCGTGGTTAATATTTATCTCAATTGTCAACCGTTCTTTCATTGTACCTGTATAACTATTCCAATTTCGTTTCGCTGGAGTGGGTGCATGGGTGCATTTTGTCTCATCCCTGGTAGATGTACAATATAGTAGGTTAATGGATCTGTGGGAGACAAGTGGTTGCTTTGAGCTGTGCATGTGTAAGGCGGAAGGTCTATAAAGGAACTTATTGTCTTATCTCTGCATATTATACACATGTGTCCTTGTTACATGCATGTTTATATGTATTGATATCTGTATATATGTTATAGATCTTCTCCAGATATGGAGGAAACTAATAAACTACTATCAACAGAAGAACAAGCTCTAGCGAATAAAAGTACACAAATGAGTCATGCAGGAAACACCACATACAGTACAAACAGTCGCCCGAACAGCAACACAAGAAAACAGCAAATGTACATAACTATAAAAACAACAAGAGACGCACAAAGACAAAACAAACACACAATAGGGAGAAGATGGAAGCACCGCCTTGGAACGGTCAGTGACAAAAGTCACCGGGAGGGGGGGGGGGTTAAACCGGTTTATGGGCGCCCAACCTCATACTTATTCCATCCCCACCCTACAAGACAAACAGTGTAAATAAACGTATCCCCTCTCCAACTAATCTACAACAACCGCGACGGCAAATAGAGTGGCAAAGTGCATGTATAACGAAAACATTTAAGTGAACAAACTGTATCCACCTATCTCTAATGTACTCAATGATTGAGCTGCAAACAGAGTAGCTGTAGAAAAGTAATAAAGGGTACGACAACAACGAAATAGTACAGATATCCGACGTTCTCCTTCCATTTCTGGATTTAAGAGTTCGCCTTCATAGAGTACTAAACCTTTCTTGTCGGCGTACATGCAGCGAATAAGTTGAGATATGTCAACCTCATAAGATGGAACATAGGGAACATCTCCGTCAAGAAGAGGAAAAATTACAAAATTCGATTTTTGAAACCAGTGTGATAAAAAGAGCAATTTCTACATAGGAGCAAGTATTCTGTTTGTAATAATGGTTTTAAATTACATAATTTTATGTTTTCCCTTTTCCAAGTAAATACTCCTTTACAGTAGAATTATTAACATAATCTGCATATGGCCTTTGAGGGAATAGGTTAAGACAAGTTCTACTGTACTGGCTATAGAACATTTCTAATAACTAATAAACTACTATCAACAGAAGAACAAGCTCTAGCGAATAAGTTCAGATATGTAAACCCCATAAGATGGAACATAGGGAACATCTCCATCAAGATGAGGAAAAATAACAAAATTCGATTTTTGAAACCAGTGTGATAAAAAGAGTAATTGCTCCATAGGGGCAAGTATTCTGTTTATAATGAAAAAAAATACATAATTTTATGTTTTCCCTTTTCCAAGTAAATACTCCTTTACAGTAGAACTATTAACATAATCTGCATATAGCCTTTGAGGGAATAGGTTAAGACAAGTTCAACTGTACTGGCTATAGAACATTTCTACTCATCATTGTAAGTATTCATTGTGTTAGTAATTCCACTGTATTTGAGGTTCTTTAAATCTCATCACTAAAAGTGTTTTTTTTTTACCTTACTAACAGTTTCGTCCATTACTGTGGACATCCCCAGAGCTACTGGCCGTTTGGCGTACGGTCGGCTGAGCACAGGATTTATACCTCACCGCAGAACAAGTTCCCAGAATGTATTGCACCTCGAAGGTTCACAAGCAACCAGCCCAGGCCTATGGTGGATTATACAGGATTGATCCATTGGATATAACAGCTTGAGATCCTTAGCAGATTTGTTGGGACCTCTAGTTGGCATTTTGACCATCATGTTCAAAACTCAAAAGACCTCTCAGACACTCTTAGTACGGTCATGATTGAGGAAAATGAGATGTTTGCATCACATGATGTAGTTTGGCTCTTCACAAACACCCCCTTAGACAAGACCATGTCAGTAATTCGTGAACGATCGATAATAATTTGAATGTTCATGACATAATGGAGTCGTGTGAGTTCATCTTGACAACAGCATATATCAATCACATTTAGAGCAACGATATACAAGCAGGAACCACAATGGGTAGACTAGTGCCTCCTATAGTAGCAAAGTTGTACATAAAACCTTGGCAACCACTCCTGATTCCTGCAAACCGACACTACGGAAACGGTATGTGGATGATGTATTGGAAAGATAAACAAGGGTGAGCTTCAGAACCTTACTGATCATTTGAATACTGTTGAGGAAACTGGGAACATTGAAATTACTCATGAAAAAGAGCCTAATGGGCATATACCCTTTCTGGACACTTTGATAGCCAGAAAGCCAGATGGGACGGTTAAATTACTTGTATACCGCAAGAAAATCATACAGACCACTACCTGAATTTCTCCTTAATCCTTTACAGCATAAACTATGTGTAGTTAGAACCCTACTTTACTGGTGCTACAACTTGCCCACAGAGGAACAAGACAGGAACATTGAGGAAAGTTATATCCAAAAGGCTTTGGTTCAGTTCGGGTATCCTAAGTGGACAGTCAAGTAAGTAACATACCAAATAAAAGACAAGGGGAAGAATGATAATTGTAAACGGAAAGGAACACAAAGATCAGCGGACACGAGGACTCGTCACGATTCCCTACGTCAAGGGCCTGTCAGAAAGTGCGAGCAGATTTCTAAGAAAACACAAAATCCGCAAAGCTATGAAACCCCACCAGACTATTACGAATATGGTGGTACATCCAAAAGATAAAAAAGACATTGAGAATAGATCAGAAATTGTACATAAATTCCTTGTAAGAACTGTACCAAAGTGTATATTAGAGAGTCAGGTAGGAAGTTTGGGACACGCCTCGCGGAGCACCCAAAAAGACTGTGAACATAGGGCCAACATGATATAAAAAAGAGCGACAAGAAAACATTTATAAACTACGTATGAAAAAAGTGCAACCAAAACATTTAAAAAACATGAAATAGACTGGGAGGGCGCGATAATAGTTGACAGGGAAGGGTACTGGATAACCGTAAGATCAAAGAAGCGATACACATACGCACGCAAACAGTGCTCATGAACAGGGACCATGGGGCTCTGGAGGATTTATGATTCCGTTTTCGTCAATCTACCGAAGATTGACGGACACTCCTGTGCTCAGCCGAGCGTACGCCAAACGGCCAGTAGCTCTGAGAATGTCCACAGTAGTGGACGAAATTGTTAGTAAGGTTAAAAAACCTTTTAATCTTGCGATTTAAAGATCCTCAAATGCATTTCTACTCATCGTACCCTAAATTGCTTAGTGAACTCGCGCGAATACAGCTTTGGAGTAAACATTTTTATACGTCCACCTTATAAAGGTGGTCGTATATTGGCGTAGACCTGTCCGTCCGTCCGTTCATTCGTTCGTTCGTCAACATTTTGGTTGTCCGCTGTTTTCTGGGAAAACAATTTGACAGATACTAATGAAACTTCACATAAATGTTTAATGCCTCAAGATCTGAAGCCGATTCAATTCTGAGGTTCATTTGATTTCTCGTTTCGGAGTTATGGCCCTTGCACTTTAAAACCTAATGCAAATATATGAAATTATGAGGATGGCCTTAACTGTTTCATTTTAAATGATATTTACTTTATTTTTTTATGATATAACCTTAATATGGATTTTCACATATATTGTGGGGTCTTATGTCATTTTATTCTAAAGTTATGGCCCTTGAACTTTGTGTGTTCGTTGCTTCGTTTGTCGGTCAACTTTATCACTGAAAAACTACTAAAACAGGGCTACAGATATGACAAAATTTTACCGACGTAATGTTCTACTCATCAGCAAATACAGTTGTAATTTACGTACTTTTCTAAAGTTAGGTATTTCACATCCGAAGTTTTACGGTGATGTCATTTACAAACTTCGAAAAATTATTGGACACACATATTTTGATACTTTGTTTGTCAAGTGTATAAGACAATTCATTAAAAAGGGATATGACCCCTCTATATTGCAGCACACTACATGCTTGGTGGTCGACCCCTTTACAGTTGGTCATTATGCTTTCCTCTTTGCTTGTGCGACGACGGAAAAGGCTTAATACTCTATGAAGATTTCCTCTTAAACCCGTTTACGGAGGGAGGAAATTAGATATTTGTATTTTGCTAGTTCTGTCGTACCCCAAATGACTTCTCCACAGCTGCTCTGACCTCTGAATAGTCATCGAGTACATGTCTACGATGTCAGGTTTATTCTTTTTGCAAACAAAACAGTTGTACATACTTGATATCCACTAGCCTATGTATCTTTTTGCGATTTATTTTTTATAAAATGTCGGTGTAGAAGTGTTTCATATAGTTTTCCCGTACTTTTAAATTATGACGTCATTTAAATGATGACGTCGCTTGTTTACATCTAGCGTTTATTTTAAATGGAAAAGTAGTAAAGTCAAGCAGGCAAAGCCACATGCAAGACGCAACCACCACCAAAACACCGATAGACAGCATGACACACACACACACAACCACACACACAAACGCACACGCACACACACACACACGAAATGAACACAGAAAACACCAAAAGACACACAAGAACCAGGGACAAACGTTCCACAACATGAACAAACCACAAGCACAAAGACGCAATGCAAACAAAAGGAAGGGTGACAAAGAGAGTACCGCCTTGGCACGGTCAGCAGCAAAAACACAACTGGGGGTTTAAACCGGTTTACGGACGTCCTAACCTCACACTTCTCTCAAAGTCACCCTAGCTTTACAAATATTGTAAATAAAGGTATCCCCGCTGGACTTACCCACAACATAGACGACGGTGAACACAGGACAACATGTAAAACATAGCATAATAACTGTGACAATCCGTCAAATATGTACTCAATGACTTTGCTGAAGTCAGAGCACCTGCAGGTAAGCCGTTAAGGTAAAGTCATTTCACTTTGGCAGACATCGTTATTCATGTTGTAAAGTTGTCTGGAGGGGAATTTTATTTACATTTTGACTTTGGTGGAAGTGGGATAAGGACGAGGTAGGGTACCCGTAAACCAGGTTTAAGTCCCCCAGTAGCTTATTTTGTCACTGACCGTTCCAAGGCGGTATGAGGTTGGGCGCCCATAAACCGGTTTAACCCCCCCCCAGTGACTTTTGTCACTGACCGTTCCAAGGCGGTGCTTCCATCTTCCCCCTATTGTGTGTTTGTTTTGTCTTTGTGTGTCTCTTGATGTTTTTATAGTTATGTACATTTGCTGTTTCCTTGTGTTGCTGTTCGGGCGACTGTTTGTTCTGTATGTGGTGTTTCCTGCATGACTCATTTTTGTATTTTTGTTGTTAAATAAGCTTAATGTTTAATGTTTTTCGTCTTGATATGCGTCCTGTTATGTTTTGTCTTGTGGCTATACCGTTTCTTGTTTGATGGTGTTTAGCGCGGTGTCATTTCGTGTGTGGCTCTCCCTGTTTGACTATTTTTCCATATTTCAGTTTTTTGTTTTCTAGGAAAACTATTAAAAGGTTTTTAATGAAACTTCACACAAATGTTTTATGCAACAAAATCTGAGTTTATTTTGAGGTTCATTTAATAATGTTGTTATGGCCGATGCACTTTACGAAAATCTGTTAATATGAGGATGACCATAAAAGTACAAAAATGAGTCATGCAGGAAACACCACATACAGAACAAACACTCGCCCGAACAGCAACACAAGCAAACAGCAAATGTACATAGGCAGAGACGCACAAAGACAAAACAAACATACAATAGGAGGAAGATGGAAGTACCGCCTTGGAACAGTCAGTGACAAAAGTCACGGGGGGTTTAAACCGGTTTATATAACTTTATTTATTTAATAAGATATTCACTTAAATGTTTAGCTCACCAGAGCACAAAGTGCTCAGGGTGAGCTTTTGTGATCGCCCGATGTCCGTCGCCCGTCGGCGTGCGTCGTACGTCGTCCGTCTTTCGTCATCCGTCGTCAACAATTTGAACGTTTTAATTTCTTCTCCTCTGAATCTACAGACTTGTCAGCTTTCATCTTTGTCACATAACATCATGTTCAGGTCCTCTACAAAAGTTATATAGATTATGCCCCTGGGTTAAAATTGTCCCCGCCCCAGAGGTGGCAAGTTTTCAATAAAAACATATAGTGAAAACGATGAAAATCTTCTTCTCTGAAACCTGAAGGTTCTCAGCTTTCATATTTGGCACATAGCATCATGATCAGGTCCTCAACAAAGTTATATAAATTATGTCCCTAAGGTCAAAATTGGCCCCGCCTTGGGATGGCCGTTTTTCAATAGAAACATATAGTGAAAACTTTGAAAATCTTCTTCTCTGAAACTGGAAGGTTCTCAGCTTTCATATTTGGCACATAGCATCATGATCAGGTCCTTAACAAAGTTATATAAACTATGTCCCTGAGGTCAAAATTGGCCCCGCCTTGGGGTGGCCGTTTTTCAATAGAAACATATTGTGAAAACTTTGAAAATCTTATCTCTGTAACTGGAATATTCACAATTTTCATACTTGGCAAATAGCATCATGATCAGGTCCTCTGCAATATTTATATAAATTTTGTCCCTAGGGTCAAAATTGGCCCCACCCCAGGGGTGGCCAGTTTTCAACAGAAACATATAGTGATCACTTTGAAAATATTTTTCTCTGAAACTGGAAGGTTCTCAGCTTTCATATTTGGCACATAGCATCATGATCAGGTCCTTAACAAAGTTATATTTAACTATGTCCCTGAGGTCAAAATTGGCCCCGCCTTGGGGTGGCCGTTTTTCAATAGAAACATATAGTGAAAACTTTGAAAATCTTATCTCTGTAACTGGAATATTCACAATTTTCATACTTGGCAAATAGCATCATGATCAGGTCCTCTGCAATATTTATATAAATTTTGTCCCTAGGGTCAAAATTGGCCCCACCCCAGGGGTGGCCAGTTTTCAACAGAAACATATCGTGAAAACTTTGAAAATATTCTCCTCTGAAACTGGAATGTTGTCCGCTTTCATATTTGACACATAGCATCATGTTCATGTCTTCTGCAAACAGTTTTATAAATTATGCCATTTGGGTCTAAATTTGCTCCGCCCCAGGGGTGGCCACTTTTCGATAGAAACATATAGTGCACATCTGGAAGGTTCTCAGCTTTCATATTTGGCACATAGCATCATGTTCAGGTCCTCAACAAAGTTATATAAAGTAAGCCCTTGGGATAAAAATTGGCCCCGCCCTAGGGTAGGCCAATTTTTTATTGATTATGGAAAAATAGTCAAACAGGGAGAGCCACACACGAAATGACACCGCACCAAACACCATCAAACAAGAAACGGTGAAGCCACAAGCCAAAACATAACAGGACGCATATCAAGACGAAAAACATTAAACATTAAGCATATTAAACAAAATTGACCGTAGGCTGAAAGCAGGGGTACCGCCTTGGAACGGCCAGCAACCAAAATAAGCTACTGGGGGGACTTAAGAAACATATAGTGAACTTCGGGTGGCTGTTTATTCTGTATGTGGTGTTTCTGCATGACTCATTTTTGTACTTTTAAAAATCTTCTCCTCTGATTGTTTGCCGAGCAATATCAGGGCCATTCTGGCCCTCTTGGTGTTTTTGTTATATAATATCACCTTAACATGCAGACAAAGATCTGAAACACAAATTAGAAAGTCTCAAATCTTATAAGGCATATTAAATCAGAGAATGTTTGCAAGTGGGCGTATCATGTACCGTGCGTGGTACTCTTTTTCTTTTATGTTAATTTCTGTAGACGTGTCCTCTTGGTAAATACCTTGTGAATAAAAATTTGTAACCAGGGTTTCGGACTATGTATTGTTTGCTCGCGTTCTTATTAAAGTGATAGTCCCTTATGCGTTTATAAATGTCTGAAAATTGAACAAATGTAACAGTTCTCCGTATGGTAGGTTCTCTTGCCTGAAATAGGCGAGGGAGCACATCATGAGAAACAAAGTCTCAGCAAGACAGAAACATGGCTTTCGCCAAGGTTGTTTTTATTAAGTAGTGACTCCATGCATGCGGTAGCATGATGGGAAAACGGATGCCTGGAGTTAAAGGTGAAATGCCGTTGAAAGTGAAAGTAGCTAATATTAGTAGTAGTGAATGTATTGATGGGTACGAATTGTGCACCACTGGTCGCCGATTTGTTTTTTACTGCTATGAGAGGGAGTTCATGTTACGTTTGGAACCACAATCACACGAATGTGTTATAAAAGCCTTCACTGAAACTTCCCGATAATTGGATGATATTTTCAACTTGGATTACCATTTCTTTGATGTTCTGATTCCTACAATTTTCAAAAAAAACTCAAATTGAATAAAGCTAATCCGTCCGATACTTATGCAGCTTTTCTTGATCTAGGCCTTAAAATTGATAATGGAATGATTTCTTCTGAAATATATGACAAAAGAGATGATTTTGATATCAATATTGTATATTTCCCTCATCTTGACGGATATGTTCCCGTGCCCCTTCTTACGGAGTTTATTTATCTCAACTTATTCGTTTTGCTATAGCTTGTTCGTCTATTGACGATTTTACGATCGAAATATCACTTTTAACTGAAAAGCTGCTTAAGCAATGATATAGATACCATAAACAAAGAAACACTTTCTCTAATCATTATTATCAACACCACTTATTGGCGAGTACAAATGTAATTTCAAGGCGCTTCTGCGACACGGTATTTCACATCCTGAATTTTATGATGTGATTTACAAACTTCATAAGATTATTGGACATACCCATTTGCCTACTTTGTTCATCAAATGTGTTAAAAAATACATTAAAAAGGGATATGATCTTATAGTACTACAACATACTGCCTATCTGGTTGTCAGTCCGTTTACAGTTGGCAATCACAATCACAATCATTTATAGTAATTACTCTAGTTATTTAGAAATACAAACTTAGTTATAATTCAAAAATTGCAGACCACGGCCAAAGTGTTCCTGAATGAGCAGTTGACTCATGGACTACACATGTACACTCTTTGCTACTATGTAGTCTAACAAGAACAGAATGATACAGGATAGATTTATTCATCGATACAAATGGGGAAATGAATGTCCGAACATTTGGGCTAAATACGGTATAGATGTAAGGCTAAATCAGATATAGATCTTGGTTAATATGGCATAGTTATAAGTTTGAATACCGTATAGAAAAAAGATTAAATAACAATATAGATTTAGGGTAAATGCGATATAAATGTTAAGGTTAATATGGTTTAGAGTTTGAGGTTATATGCGTAATAGAATTTTTTGCAAATACGATAAAGATTTTATTGTAAATGTGGAATAAATCTTAGAGGTATAGATTAAGGTTGAATAATATAGACATGTTAGGGTAAATGCGGTAAACATATTATAGTTAATTATAGGTTTTAACGTAAATATTGTACATATTTGAGGGTAAATACGATGTAGAATTTAAGATAAATGCAGTATAGATCTTGGAATATTGAACAGATATTACGGTAAATACGATATAGATATTAGGGTAAATATTGAATATATCTTGGAGTAAATGCGGTGTAGACTTAAGGGTAACTGCGCTGTAGATCTTAAGATAAATGCGGTATTGATTTTAGGGTAAATACGGTATATTGTAGGGTAAATACGGTATAGATTTTAGGGTTAATACGGCATCAATTTTTGGGTAAATACGGTATAGATCTCAGGGTTAATACTGTACAGATATAAAGGTAAATGCGGTATTGATGTTGGGGTAACTGCTGTATAGATCTTGTTTTCAGTAGACCGAGATATGAATGCGGAAAACAAGATCTATACAGATCGTTACTAAGTTATGCAACCTCCCCTACAAAACGTCACCGATGTCAGAGAAATAAAAAGTAACACTTTACCTCATGGATATTCATGTAATTAATAATGACCATATGCTTATTAATAAGCTGTATTATAATAACACAATATAACACAAAGACAGAACGTGTACAATCAGATATATGACATAAGCAAAAAGGGCAGACCTTGACCAGACGCCTACTGTAGGTTAGCAATACCTTATTATTGATGTCATTACAAAATCAGCGTATTCACCTTTTCTCCATAAATACGTCTTTATAAGCCTTTGCAAATAGAGTAGATCTAGATCAAACGAATCCTGTAGAAGCCATTTGATCTGGATCTGTTCTGTTTGCTTATGATATAATATAGATGTAATTCTACAGTTGCTGTCATGGATAAATATTACCACGTACAAGTGCTATAATAACAATTAATCTAATTAATACTCACGATGCCATTATTTCGTACGTGAATATTAATGGAATAAAAGCTAAATGTGTATAGTATTTGTTTCTTACATGATTAGTTCCGACATTTATATTTCAAAAATTAAAGGACTTAGATAAGAATGAGATTTAATTCATAAATATTTTGACTTACCCTAGGTTAGTCACTGTATGTTCTTCCGAAAAACGTCGCAAAATACATTTGACGTTACTGGATCGTAAGAAATAAACCGAGTTACTCGTTTTGCTTTGAAATTGATTAAGCAGAATGCTGTCATACTGTTTCAATAAAGGTTAGTTGTTTTACCTAAAGTTCACTGTTTTTTATCCCTGCAACTTCACCCTTTACATCCGTCTAAAATATCACCGAAAACCCCACATGTCAACTATTAACACTGGAGAAATATGCTTCTGTGGAAATAACGTCAACAGTGAAAGTTTTTTAATTCAATTTAGGGTACACAGAATGCTGACACAACACCAAATAATGATAAAAAATAAACAGTACACAAAAAATATCAAACCCCCCCCCCCCCCCCAAAAAAAAAAAAAAAAAAATAATGACAGAGGGGAAATTGGTAAAAAGTGAAAGTAAATTTCAATAATGCTTTGTGCGAATCTCTTTACAACCGATGCATGAAAAATGTAAAAAATTACATAAAAGCGATATGTTTCAACCCTTTGAATATTAATAGCAGAATGAATTATCAGTGTGAATGATTTATTCCATTCAGTATGAAAGGCTCAAATTTAGTAACAAAATTTGAATGTCAAACAATGCAAATATTCGTGTAGGAAATGATGACACCATGAATATTGATACGCTTAATTTTCATAATGGCATATTTTACATAATGTTTTGGTTTTGGTTGAAACTGTTTCATAATTTCTAGGGGAGCTGTTTGATCTGGGTCTACTCTCTTTTCAAATGCGTGAAAAGAGCGTTTTTATGAGGAAAAGGGTTAAAATGAAGGAAGTATCATCGAAGAAAACAATAACAAGTGTTGATACAGGTAAACTACACCCCGTATTAAAAGAAAATAAATGTCATGGTAAAAGACGCATTCGTAAAATATAAATCGTGTGTTAACTGAATTGTATAGTTTACTTATTTACCTGATAATCATTTATTTGAAATGTGCGATAAAAATAAGTATTATAGATATCAGCCATTGAAAATTACGCTGACCCTGATCAGACACATCTGAATGTCAGTTGAATGTCTAAACAGTTTGCAAAGGAAAACTTCCCATGACGACATTCAAATTAAAGGTAAGTAAACTTGAAGTTCTCACCAAAACTCCTTAATAGAACAGCCTGTTGGTCGGATATTGGAACGCTATTCTGTTTCCGTCTTCACTTGGTCTTGTTCAAGACCTTTTCACGTCTCAGCTGTCAACTCCGCACTGATCCACCTGGTGGATAACATCCCATTTTATAAAAACAGGAACACGAAACTACATGTTTCATTGGTTTCATACGCAACTTAGAACATAGGCCGCTTTCATTGAAAACCAGGTTAAAATACGGACCAAGTTATCTGTACCAGTGAATTGCGTAAATGTTCAAAATAAATTATGCACTTGATAATGATTTATGTATGTTTGGTTTGGTTTTTGTTGGGATTTACGACGTTTTAGCAGTATTTCATGTGTCTAGACTACAACACTTATGTGAGATCACAAGTTGCATTTCACCACCAGTGAACCAGATAAGAGATGCTTAAAGATCAAGTAAACAGGCAGGACACTTTTTCGTAAATGTTTGACAAATGGGTACCTTGTACGACTTAGTTTCGAAAACACAAAAATACAGTCATATCGCACATAGCAGCTGTAATATATCACCGATAAGTAAGCACTGGCTGATTTTGGTCGCTCGCTTATCTCCCTTGTGATGACGTCACTTGTGAACATTCGCTATAATTGTCGAACTAGATATCGTATAGAAAAGAATCGCACGTAATGTATTTCTGCTTCGTTTTGAGTGCTAAAATGGTATTTTTGCTGCCTATGGGTGTATCCCTGCCTATGGGTGTAGCTCCTCATCCGACAGAGACTAAATAGGATTATTTCCTTGAAATTTATACTAGAGAAAATAGTGCAGTCGATGACTTGGGTCTACAATTATAACAAGAAATATCTTTTAAAAAAGATATTCAGCGGCATTCAAATATTGACACAATGTACAAAACAATCTCCGCAATATTTATTTCAATGTTTGGAGATTCTACTAGTACAGAGAACTAGATCTATGAAGGGTTGCTTGTTATTATACTAGCAGAGAAGCATGCAATGAAAATGACTTGGAGTAGAAGAAGCAATTATTGAAATAGTTCAAGTTGCTTTTCTAGGAAATCACTTTTAAAATGTACGATGTCAAAGTAATGTTTTAAAACTATCTCAAGTTAGTTCATTATTTTACCTATTATAAAATGTACATGAAAGCGCGTATATCTGTATTGATATGAAGATAAGAAATTACATACACTTTAAAGCATAAAGCCTTTTGTTTGTGCAGAGTCTGTAATTCCTTAAAGAACGGTATTTATTTAGCCTAGATCAACGCTTTAATCGACTTGTGTGCATCAACATTAATGACATCATTAACTGAATCTACACGAATTTTAAAACAATATAAAGTTAGCAACTTCAACCTACGTCTATGATCCCAAGCCCCATGTGATAGAGCAGTAGCAATAGCCTTCAGTAAGTAGCTTTATATCAAATAGGGCCAACAACCAGAGCATCGGTGCTGTGGTCGGGGGTAGTAATGAATACAATTAATACCACTGCCCTAATATACTAAACAACCCTTCTTCTTTATTTCCTATTACACTGCCTGTGAATTATGGTGGTTTCGGCAAACTACCTGTTCGTCAAATGTTGTATTAATTGATAGCAAAATGATAGTAAAAGTTTGAAAGTTTAATAGTGGTTTCGACAAACTGGTAATATTGGTCAGCAACCATTACTATGAGGTGATAAATATCAGTACATCAGTACTTTGATTTTATGGGAATTTCCCGGTCTTTAAATCTATTTTAAGAACAGAACTTTCGACAGCCGACAGTCTTCGGTCCCATGCTAAATATCTGCGTAAATAATGATTTTCTGTACTATATGGCGTTTTGACTGAACTCTAAGAAGTTTATAGAACATGTCTGTGTAACATGATGCCTTATATGTGTTGTGATTATGTTAATTATTGCATTGAATTCAATTTGCGAGGCCGAAGCAGCTAATTATCATAAAACATAGTGTTTTGAAGTAACTACACTTTCGTAAGGATTACCCCAGAAAAATCGACACGTTAGCAGACTGTATATCAGACTTTTACATAGTTTGGCAATGTGTAGAGGCATATAAAAAGGTTGTATGCCAGTCAAGGTGTTAACTAATGAAAATACCGTTTACTACTAAATACTCGTAGGTCATATGCAAATTACAATGTAACATAGTTTCTCATTGGTGGAAAACTAGAACAAAAGTGAAAATAGACAGCTAGCCGCTGAAAAAAGGATATGCTACATTCTGTTATAAATCTGACATAGGTTTAGCACCGTAGGTTAATGGGCCTTTTCTTCGTGGAAAATTATTCTATACAAACGTTTTGTTAACAGCGTAAACCCAAATCACGCAGGAACTGTCTGATCAGGATCTGCTCTAATTGCTTAGTCCGTAGACTTATTTCTTTAGATTCGATCAGGGTTGTCTAGCGTCTCTGTAATCCTTGTAATGAATATTCATGAGGTCATGAAATCTTTAATAAATATTCTTAAGAGAAAAAATGATTAATAAACCCGATTTAGCACTGTTGGCAGCAGACACCTAATTTGCTTTAAAATCAATTTCCCAATCATTCTCTTCTTATATAAACGGCTTCATGCGCGTTTGTAAATAGAGTAGATCCAGATCGGACAGTTCCTGCAAGAGCTGTCTGATCAGGTTCTACTCTGTTTGCTTATGAAGTTTTGTTGATCTAATCCTAAGATAAGATAAGTTTTATTTAACGTCGGCAAGATATATAATAAGCAACATAAGCCCTAATTGGGCTTTTGAACCGACAAAAATTGGACTTTTGAACCGACAAAGATCCTAATCGACAAAAATCCTAATTGATCTGTCAGAGCCAATGATCCATTTGAAAAGTTAACATTGTGAAGAAAAAGCCTTTAGATCTTCTTTATGAATATTTGTGTAAGAAATAATTATTTCATGGAGAGTTAATGATATATGAGCACAGGCTATATATATATATATATATATAGGCAGTAATTGTACAACCAGACATACCGGTATATTATTTCATAAGCAAATCGACAAGAACCTGATCAGGGAGCTACAGCAGAAGCTCTCTGATCTGGATCTACTCTGTTTGTAAATGTGTTTCAATACGTTTGATCTGGGTCTACTATGTTTGCATTGGCATAAACAGGCTCGTGGAATGAAGGGTTTATATTCGTCAAGTAATTTACACACACATAATTTTTCATCACGGAAACAGTTTATCATAAATATGACCCTTTTTGCAATTTTGGAACATGGACAGTTTTGACCATAAATCCATAGGAAAAAAGTCCTTCTGGATTACTGCAATTTACGGTACTGTTCATTGGATGTGTTTTTATAGTTTTATTGATTATTACCTACATAATGCCCAACTAACTTTGAAGCACCATGACCGCAATGATTGATTCTTTTGATACGTTACCACAGCTATATAAAGGAATGCAAACAATACGTAATATACAGGGACCGAGTTTTATGGCCATGTACTAATCATTGTCCCCTGGTGGGTATTTAACAAAGGGCCACGATGATAACTGACATCTGGAGACTATAAACCCTGCATGGGGCATTCGTGTGTAATATGGCTCCCTTCAGAATTTATAATCTTCACAACAGCAGGTGTTAAGTGCTTGTGTGGCGGCCGTAAAACGTCGCCCCGTACTTCATTCTCAGTGTTGTTATACCTTCTGATCCTTCGAGATCATGAATTTCAGTACTTCCTGTTCGGAAAATTGAATACCGCTTAAGCCGGTGCTAGGAGGCGTGAGCAGTGTTGCACTTTCAATTACTGTTCATGAACAGATTCAATAAAACCGAGTCTGCAATTTTCTCTTTTTGTGTTGCAATTTTTGCTCTCGGGGGATCACCTCCCTTCAGAATTTAGTACAATATACTACAATATGGACTAAGGCCATTTAACACATTCATTCATAGAGAAATTCTAATGGCTATGTTTACTGTTGTTTCCCTACAAACCATAATTAAATTGCACATACGAGTATACTGTAACATTATGATAAAAAACGTAGTAACCGTTTTAATGTGTTGACCATATTTTTTTTATAGACATTTTTATTTGTAGTGGGTCCAGTCATTTAAACATAATTCACAAGCTTTAGAAACATGAACATATTAATAAAAAAAATTAGTCATTCTTCAAGACTGACAATCATTTGTTATCAAGATCCACCTTTTTCTAATTTTCCCAACAAAATACATATTTTGGTATTTCAACAAAATACATATTTTGGTATTTCAAACTTTACTCGAATTTCTGAAAGTAATGCATCATTATGGTATTGCAAATATTAAAGTAAAATAAATAAATAAATTATATCCTATTCTTCTGTATTTTGGTGGAATTTCTTTTTTTTCTCTAAAGTACGTACATTTATACATAGCAATGAGAACGTCCCATTTCATCTGAACCCACTTTGCCTAAAAACGAAATTCATCTAAAGTTGTCCGGTTCTGTCTAAACGTTGTTTGGACCCAACTCATGGGCGGGACCCAAATGGTCCCTCTGATCTGAATATACACTATTTGCTAATGGTCTTGGTCCTAACCTCATCCTATTTTAAAATTATGGTTTATGAGTAGCGTAAATTCACTGACCGGTAGGCTAAAGTAAGTTTTAACTCTTCGCTTGCTATTCACGTCAATATACCTACCTGTAAATAGTGAAAACCCAGATGAGAAAGCTCCTGCATGAGCTGTCTCATCGGGGTCTGCACTATTTACAAGTTGATTGTGCAACCAGTGCACTCCATATCAGTGATTGCACAGCAAAATACGTGTACACTGTGAAGATATATGTAATTTTACAACAGGGCATGGGTAAAGAAGGAGAAATGTATTTTAAAATTCAGCAATAGAAGGGTTAAAATTAACAAAATTAAAACATACGTGTTAAATATTAAGTATCATTGTATTTCACACCTAAAATAAACATCACACCCATAAATAGTTTCCCCTACTCGATAAAGTGTCACTTTCTATGGTTAATCCATGGACGTAATGTCTGGAAAAGTGTGAAAATAATTTGGGTATTTATAGAAACTGTGGAGTTGGATTTTCTCTAATTTTGTAAGCAAACAGAACAAACACTAATTAGACGGTTCCTGTAGGATCTGATCTGGATCTACTTTGTTTGCAGAGGCGTTAATTTAAAGGAAAAGGTTAAGTTTCTGTGTACATTCCTCCCTCTCAATGGGATCCCTGACTGGCGTGTACACAAGTGACGTCACGCAAGGGAGATAATCATGTATCGATTTTCAAAATGCACGGTTCGCGGTACTTTAAAAACTCGATTTAAATCAAAACAAGATAAAAACGGTAACAATTTTCTATAGCTTGGTGTTTAACTAACTGTACTCTATCAGAATTTGACGAAAACCCAATCTGTTAACTTGACCTTTAAATCAAAACATTTTAAAATTCCATTTAAAAAATGATATTCATTACGTCAGTCCGGCGGGGATGCCTTAATTTACAATGTTTGTTTAGCTAGGGTGACTTTGAGATAAGTGTGAGGTTGGGACGTCCGTAAACCATTTTAAACACCCAGTGGTGATTTTGCTACTGACCTGCCAAGGCGGTTCTCTCTTTGTCACCCTTACTTTTGTTTGTCTTGTGTCTTTGTGCTTGTGTTTTGTTCATATTTGTCTCTGGTGCTCGTGTATTTGTTAGTGTTTTCTGTGTTCTTCTCGTGTGTTTGCGTGTTTTTGTTTGTGTGTCTGTGTGACATGCTGTCTATTAATGTGTTGGTGGTGATTGCGTCCTGTATGTGACTTTCTACTGTATGTGTGTGTATGAGTATAAATTTGCTATGCTTTCTGTAGGTGTTTTGGTGATGGTGGCGTTTTGTGTGTGGCTTTTCCTGCTTGACTTTACTACTTTTTCATGAATATTCATGGAGTAAGGGTAAATGGATAAAGTGTAGTAGGTGTTAAATTATGCTGGTGTAGACCTTGATCAGACTACGAATGTTAATAGACAAACGATAAAATATATTGAAACGTGTAAAACGTTGATTTAGTATACAGATTCAAAGTTATTTAGTGTATCTTTGTGCAGTTATTAAAAATGCAACGCTTCTCACGCCCTTTTACCAGCTTTAGATGTATTCAAATTTCAAAACAATGACATCGGCACTGATGATCTTAGTGTTCTGTAGTAATGGCAAATTTTGTAGTAATGGCAAATTATAACTGGAGCGTGTTTAAATTCCTGTTCAACAAGATCACTTGAAAAGACACGTGAATTCAGCCTGACGATATAATTTGAAATGAAAAGGAAAAGACTAAGAAACACTATATACATCATAAACTTTCCCGGTATAGACAATGAAGAAGAGAAAACACTTTAGCATGAAAGCTGCATTAGTAAGAGTATATCTGAATTCTACATAATGTCTACTGATTATAATTGACAGCATAATGTTCCAATCCACATACTGTTTGTAAATGAAAAGTAAGAGTATGATATGTGAAAGCCGTTAAAGCAGCACGCTAGTAAAACCGAGAGTATCGTATTTAAGTGATATATTAAGTTGGCCATCTATGTTCCACACTTCTTAATTTATCTTGTTTTCAGAGAATATGATGACACTGAATGTAGAGTTGTAAGGATGTGCTATCAAAAAGAGAAACATTGCATGGTCATATACGGACAACGCTGACATGCCGGGCATATGGACCATTGAATATCCCTCTCTGTAAGTCGGCTTTAGTTCATCATTAATTAAATAAAGTATAATGTATAAATAATAGTGCATATAATGTAGTTTCTGTTAGTATTGTATTCCATCTGTATGCTACTATTCCGTTATTATATATATTATAATATATTTGTATTTATTAAACACAATATACGTTTGATACAGTGTCCACGGAAAATTTACATTGCAATTTTTTTAACGTGATTTGAATATAATCATTTCGCGTTATCATTTCGCGTTACCATGTCTCCGTTTTTTAAACGAGTTTTAAAACTTCTTTTCATTTCACCTTTATGTTTCATTGTTCGTGTCTACAATGCTCACTCGTCCGTGAGGTAAACTCGAGACCATGTGTGTGCTTTTGTTTGTCTTCACTAATTGCTCAGTTTACCCTATTTCCAAACAGCAATCCAACGAACAGCAGTGCAGTTAGCAATACACTTCAATCCATTTCAGGATCAACACATTATTCGGTCAATGTCTAAGCCTTTTAGAGCTTGTTGTATTATAGTGACCTACTAATCAGCCCATACATATTCTAAGGCCGGAAAGCCGATGATTCGCATAAAAAAACATCTAGATACTATATACGAACGGCCAATCTCAATATGTTATATGCATAGACGAATTACGTGCGACACATGCGCTGACGATCTACATACAGTATTCGTTCAATGCACGGTCAATACGCATATGATATATGCACAGATGATATATGCATATAAAATGATATAGTCGCTGGCATGTGCACCCAGGAGCGTATGTCTTTTAGACGGGTTTCTTACGTTTCACCTGACAAAGACCCAACCATGCTGATAACGACCAACTTCGTCGTTTATTGAAGTGGCCCTTGAGATATACCAACATTAAAACCATAAGACATTTTAATTGCATGAAGTGAAACCCGGGCATTTGAAATGAAATTTATATTAAGTTGAACCATATTTACATATGACAATAATTTATGACAAGGGTGGCACAATGTAGACAGACATAAAATTGATAATTTCAAATTTGAAGTACAAATTATACTACATTTCCTGTGTATTGATATATCACTATTGACCATGTACTTCAAACAAACATTTTACGCAGCTTGTGCTGTTCATTCTAAATAAGGCGATATTTTGTGTCGGTGAAAGAGTTTTAACGTGCAAATCCACATAAAAACTGAACATTGCTTATTATCTAAGAACGTTTAAATATGCAGAGAGGAAGAGAAGAAAGAAAGAGACAGAGACTGAGTCAGACAGACAGACAGAAACAGAGGGGGGAACAAACGTAGAGAAACAGACAGACAGAGAGAAACAGAGAGAGACAGACTAACGGGCAGATAGACAGAAAGAAAGGAAAAAGAGAAACAAAGCGAGATAAAGAGAAAGAGTGACATTAGTAACAGGTACACTAATTGAACCATGGACGAAAGAGAGAGAGAGGGAATGAGAGAGACAGACGGACAAAAAGACAATAAATAAAACAAAAAAGACATAGAGACAGACATACGGACAAAAAGACATATGACAAAAAAAACCAGAAAGAGACATAGAGACAAAGATAGAGACATAGAGGCATATATACATACATATCGTTATATACACCGTTTTATTGTATTGTTCTATAATATTGTATTATTCTGTAGTATACTTTGCTACACCAGTCTGTCACACGATAGGAATTTTCAACAGAAAGACGAAGGTTTAGATACAGATGTGAAAACGCCACAGGAGACCTTCATATAGGAATGTACAACATACTAGGTCCAGATCAAACGGCTCATGTAGGATCTGCTCTGTTTGTTCATAATATAATATGAGTCTGATTCTACAGTTTTTGTCGAAGCAAACAATTCCTTAGGAAATAGTTCATGATAATCAATAGCTTTATTACATTTATTATATTGGCATACTCTTAAATATCGGTTAACCCCTCCTTCAAATAGATAGTTTTTTTTACACATTTACATACGGAGTAGACCCAGCTTAGAAGGCTACTATAGAAGCCGTCTTAGCAGGGTCTGCTCTGTTTATCGTTTACCTTTTTACTTATGGATCTTGGATCTGTATCTTTAGGTTCGAACCCCCCTCCCCCGTTTTTCAGTGTAACCTTTTTGTTAGCAAATACTCCCTGAAGGGAGTTTTTTTCAGTGTGATTTCTCTCTTCTGTTTCTTCTCCTGTTTCTTATATAGACATTGTCTGGGCATAACTGTTTTGTCTTTTGATATAAGTCTTAGTGATATGACATGTTGATGTATAATCATAAGACAAAGTGTATGTCATGATGCGTTAAGGAGCAAAGAAAGGCATTGGATGTAGAACAATTCCTGCAAGAGGAAGAAAATAATATTGATTGAATGTACGGGGAGACGTTTCACGGCCGCCACACTGCACAAACAACACTATTGTGCTTATAAATGAAAAAGTAGTAAAGTCAAGCAGGAAAAGCCACACATAAAACGCCACCATCACCAAAACACCTACATTTATACTCATACGTTTTACATTTTGTACTGTTATTACTGTCTTCTATGTTGTGGGGAAGTCCGGCGGGGTTACCTTTATTTACAATGTTTGTTTAGCTAGGGTGACTTTAAGATAAGTATGAGGTTAGGGCGTCCGTAAACCGGTTTAAACCCGAGGTGATTTTGCTACTGACCGTGCCAAGGTAGTACACCCTTACTTTTGTTTGGCTTGTGTCTCTGTGCTTATGCTTTTTTTCATCTTTGTATTTTGGTGCTTGTGTGTTTGTTGGTGTTTTCTGTGTTCTTCTCGTGTGTGTGTGTGTGTGTGTGTGTTTCGTTGCTGTCTATCGATGGCTGCATGTGTGTGTATGTGCATAAAATGCTATATAAATTGCTTTCTGTCGGTGTTTTGGTGATGGTGGCGTTTTGTGTTTGGCTTTTCCTGCTTGACTTTACTACCTTTTCAATGAAAAGGTATAGCGTCATAGAGAACTACCCTCGGCCTGTCATCGTGCAAGCAAAGAGGGAAGCGTAAAGACCGACTGTAAAGGGGTCGATAAAAAATTGGACTACAGTTGTGACCACTAGAGTGTTCACAGGCAAATTGTTGACGACGGACGACGCATGACACACGACGGACGCCGGATATTCAAGTCTCCAAAAAGCTCACCCTGAGCTTTGCTCATGTGAGCTAAAAAACCTTTGCCAGAGAAAAAAAATTCCTTGCTTGTAATGTTCAACGTTCATTGAACATTGCACAATGTGGACTTGCCTTGATGTTTGTATATCTCTTACCTTTCTTTTAGATAATATATTTGTGCGTTATGGGGTTGGCATATATCGTCAAGTCAAGTAATATCTATATAAAATAGGAGGTTTACAAAAGCAGTAATAACACAAGCTCTGCAGAGCTTTTAAACCGACTAACACACAAATATATGATAGACGAATTGACAAATATACAAGTAAAATAAACAACATAATATTAAAACGCAATACAACATGTAAGACATGTAATTAAAAGTAGATTTGGGCAAAACTCTGTTAAATTGTTTTAGCGAAAATATTAAACTCCCATGGATCAAGGTATTTGACTACTTAATAAACAGGCTATCAATTTAGGGTAAAAGTGATAACATATTAAAACAATATGTTAAGAGCATATCTTTACTAAAATAATGTAAGCCAGCAGTATAGGTGAATATTTTACTGGATAAAAACAGCAGCATCACATTACTAGGTAGGCAGGTAGCACTAATCACTGACTAATCACTTTGCAAAAGCATAATAAAAACAAGAGATGTTTGTAAAACATGTATACCCCCCAGACCCCCTGACCTTTGATCTAGTGACCTCAACTACAGAGGTCATCCAGCGGTCATGACTAATCACCACAGCAACTTTGAAGATCCTAAGCCAAACCACTGATCATTTATTGATCTGAAAACATTTCAAAAGTTAAGGTCATGGTGACCTTGACCTTTGACCTAGTGACCTCAACAACTATAGGGGTCATCTAGTGGTCACGACCAACTACCACAGCAAGTTTGAAGGTCCCGAACCAAACCATTGAGCAGTTATTATATGGAAACCATTTCATTAGTTAAGGTCATGACCTTGACCTTTGACCTAGTGACCTCAAAATAAATAGGGGTCATCTAGTTGTCATGACCATTGACCAATTACCACAGCAAATTTGAAGATCCTAAGCCAACCCTTGAGCAGTTATTGATCGTAAACCATTTCACCAGTTAAGGTCATGGTGACCTTGACCTTTGACCTAGTGACCTCAAAAACAACAGGGCTCGTCTAGTTGTCATGACCAACCACCTAAGCAAATTTGAAGATCCTAAGCCAAACCCTTGAGCAGGAATTGATCAGAAACCATTTTACCAGTTAAGGTCATGGTGACCTTGACCTTTGACCTAGTGACCTAAAAACCAATATGGGTCATTCGGTTGTCATGGCAAACTACCGCAGCAAGTTAGAAGATTCTAAGCCAAACCCTTGAGCAGTTATTGATCAGAAACCATTTTATCAGTTAAGGTCATGGTGACCTTGACCTTTGACCTAGTGACCTCAAAAACAATAGGGGTCATCCAGTGGTCATGGCCAACCATCACAGCAAGTTTGAAGATTCTAAGCCAAACCCTTGAGCAGTTATTGATCAGAAACCATTTTACCAGTTTAGGTCATGGTGACCTTAACCTTTGACCTAGTGACCTCAAAAACAACAGGGCTCATCTAATTGTCATGACCATCAACCTGAGCAAATTTGAAGATCCTAAGCCAAACCCTTGAGCATTTATTGATCAGAAACCATTTTATCAGTAAAGGTCATGGTGACCTTGACCTTGGACCTAGTGACCTCAAAAACAATAGGGGTCATCCAATGGTCATGGCCAACTACCACAGCAAGTTTGAAGATTCTAAGCCAAACCCTTGAACAGTTATTGATCAGAAACCATTTAACCAGTTAAGGTCATGGTGACCTTGACCTTTGACCTAGTGACCTCAAAAACAATAGGGGTCATCCAGTGGTCATGGCCAACTACCACAGCAAGTTTGAAGATTCTAAGCTAAACCCTTGAGCAGTTATTGATTGGAAACCATTTAACCAGTTAAGGTCATGGTGACCTTGACCTTTGACCTAGTGACCTCAAAAACACTAGGTGTCATCTAGTAGTCATGACCAACCACCACAGCAAGTTTGAAGATCCAAAGCCAAACCCTTGAGCAGTTATTGATCGGAAACTATTTCAACATTTTAGGTCATGGTGACCTTGACCTTTGACCTAGTGACCTCAAAAACAATAGGGGTCATCCAGTGGTCATGGCCAACTACCACAGCAAGTTTGAAGATTCTAAGCTAAACCTTTGAGCAGTTATTGATCAGAAACCATTTAACCAGTTAAGGTCATGGTGACCTTGACCTTTGACCTAGTGACCTCAAAAACAATGGGGTCATCTAGTGGTCATGCCCAACCACCACAGCAAGTTTGAAGATCCAAAGCCAAACCCTTGAGCAGTTATTGATCGGAAACTATTTCAACATTTTAGATCATGGTGACCTTGACCTTTGACCTAGTGACCTCAAAAACAATAGGGGTCATCTACTTGTCATGACCAACCACCACAGCAAGTTTGAAGTTTCTATGCCAAGTCGTTTATTAGTTATCATTCGGAAACCATCGATCTACTGACCGACCGACCGACCGACAGACCGACAGACCGACCGACCGACATGTGCAAAGCAATATACCCCCATTTTTTCAAAAGGGGGGTATAACAAACATTCAAGCAGCATAAAAGCGCAGCAAAAATGAATAAGCATATCAACATGTTCAAGCGATTCAGGTCCTGGCAGTCAGCTATATTTTGAACAAGATGGACATGAGCAATTGTCACTATCCCAGAGGGAGATCATGGATTTAAATTGATTTAGTTAAGAAGTTTATCTTAAGTGATTTGGTAGTGAGTTCCATACGAGTGTCCTGCAAAACGTTCTGTCACTAACGGGTTTCATCTGTCACTAACGGGTTTCCGTAGTTTTAAACCATGTATATTTTAAAACGCTTCACTGCACCTGAATAGTGTGTTCACTATCTAACGATATATGTTTATTTCGTGCAAATTGCTTTACAAATGACAGAGTTATTTCAAATTGAAATACATGCAGTCATATACACTGACCAATTTACGTGTCTCAATGTAAAATGGACGAAGAGGCTGAAATTCGTAGCTATATCAAATGTCGCATTAGGCTTGATATAGATTCAAGGCAGATATTTGAAGAATTGTGTGGTATATATGGATCTAATGGCATTTCAATACGAACAGTTTTTAGGTGGGTCAAGGCTTTTAAAGCTGGGAAATTATCTGTTGAAGATGACACCCGTCCTTGTAGACCTAGAACCTCTGTCAGTAAGGCAAACATCGCTGCTGTAAAGGTTATGGTCGAGCAGGATGCGTGATTGTCTGTGAAAGATATAGCTAGTACTGGCATATCAGAAGGCAGCGTGCAAACAATTCTGAAAAAGCGTTTGGACCTGAGAAAGGTTTGCGCTAGGTGGGTACCTCGTTTGCTCACTTAAATGTGCCCGGAAAACATACAAAGGTTGTGATAGTTGGGTTATTTCTAACTTGCTTACAGGTGACGAAACCTGGGTGCATATGTTTGAGCGACAGAGAAGGGCTTATAATAATCAATGGAAGCGAAAAGATCAGAAACGTCCATGTATTGCCAAGAGAACCATAAGTTCAAAAAAGATGTTGTACGCAATGGTCTTCAATTCGAGTGGGCCAGTCGTTCAATTGCCTTGCCCATCTGGTCGTACAGTCACTGGACGATTCTACAAGAACTCTGTACTAAAGAAAGTCAAAGAATTTTACAATAAGAAACGTCCAAGCAAAGGATGGGCAGGTGTCCATCTTATACATGATAACGCCTCCTCTCACAAGTGCGAGGCTGTTAAAAGTACAAAAATGAGTCATGCAGGAAACACCACATACAGAACAAACACTCGCCCGAACAGCAACACAAGGAAACAGCAAATGTACATAGGTAGAAAAAACAACAAGAGACGCACAAAGACAAAACAAACATACAATAGGAGGAAGATGGAAGTACCGCCTTGGAACGGTCAGTGACAAAAGTCACCGGGGGTTTAAACCGGTTTATGGGCGCCCAACCTCACCCTTATTCCATCCCCATCCTAAAAGACAAACAGTGTAAATAAACGTATCCCCTCTCCGACTAATCTACAACAACCGCGACAGCAAATACAGTGGTAAAGTGCATGTACATGTATAACAAAAAAACATTTTATTGAAAATACTGTATCCACCTATCGCTATTGTACTCAATGATTGAGCTGCAAACAGAGTAACTGTAGAAAAGTAATAAAGGGTACGACAAAAATGAAATAGTACAGATATCCGACGTTCTCCTTCCATTTCTGGATTTAAGAGGTCGCCTTCATAGAGTACTAAACCTTTCTTGTCGGCGTACATGCAAAGAGGCCAGCGTGATTGCCAACTGTAAAAGGGTTCACAACCAAACATGCAGTATGTTGTAGTAATACAGGATCATATCCCTTTTTAATGAATTGTTTTATATATTTGATGAACAAAGTGAGAAAATGGGTATGTCCAATAATTTTACGAAGTTTGTAAATCACATCACCATAAAATTCCGGATGTGAAATACCGTGTCGCAAAAGTACCTTGAGATTACATTTGTACTTGCCAATAAGCGAGAGATTTCGATAGTAAAATTTAGAGAAAGTTTTTCTTAGTTTATGGTATATATATCCTTGTTTAAGCAGTTTATCAGTTAAAATGAGATTTCGACTGTTAAAATCGTCAATAGATGAACAAGCTCTAGCAAAACGCATAAGTTGAGATATATAAACCCCGTAAGATGGAGCACGGGGAACATCCCCGTCAAGATGAGGAAAATTTACAATATTAAAATCAAAATCATCTCTTTTGTCATATATTTTAGAAAAAATCATTCCATTATTAATTTTAAGGTCTAGGTCAAGAAACGCTGCATAATTGTCGGACGGGTTAGCTTTATTCAATTTGAGTTCTTTAGGATAAATTGTAGGAATCAGAGCATCAAAGAAAGGGTTATCTAAGTTAAAAATATCATCCAAATATCGACAAGTTTCATTGAAGGCTTTTATAACATCTTCTTGTGATTGAGGATTCAAACTCAACATGAAATCTCAGTACAAAAACAAATCTGCGACAAGTGGTGCACAATTCGTACCCATGGGAATACCAATTACCTGACGGTATATAGTATGTTAAGTCTTTTCTGGCTTCTGAAAATGTAAAAGTTGTAAACCATCCACCTTATTCACCTGACCTGAGTCCCTGTGACTTTTTCCTAGACTTTTTCCTAGACTGAAGAAAATGTTTTCTGGAAAGACATATAAGTCCAGAAGTTCTCTTGGCAGCGCTATCTATCAGTGTCACCAACAGATACCTAAAGAAGACTATTTTTCGCTTTTCGAGACTGGGTAAAAAGGTTACAAAAATGTGTTTCGGTAAAGGGGGAATACTTCGAAGGTTTGTAATAAAAATATTTTTAATTACATGTATCACTTAAGAAATCCGAACCCAATGATAGAACTTTTTGCATGACCCTCGTAGCTTTGCTGCCGAATACCTAAATTAACTCAAACCATACCTGCTTGTTCTAACCTTCGAAAGCTCAACTGTATTATTATTCCTGAAATTGTAATTTGATTCCTACTTATTAATGAGGCTGTTTGGGAAATCTTTATGTAAAGTTTTAAAAACTTCAATAGCAGTAGTTCTCATTCGTTTCACTTCAGGTGAAGGAAGGCCAGGCTTTTCCAAAAGGTGTTCATATGATCTGCTACATTAATTGTATATAAATCTAAGAGCTCTGTACTATATTGTTTTCAATTTTTGATGCATTTGTTTTACCAATGCCAAGTTAAAAGGCAGTAATTAAAATTTGACAATATAAAAGAAAGATACATTGTTAGTCTACCAAGTTTTGTCACGTTACATCCAATTCTTTTCATGACATTTAGTTACTTAGATGCCCATATTTTATTAACATAAGATTTAAAAAATTAACAACAAGTCATAAGTGACCCCTAGTAGAACAACTTCATCTTCACATGTGACGCTAACATCATTCAACCTGAAGGTTAGATCTAAGCTATGTGTTTTTGCTTCGAAAGATATGGCCTAGAATGTCTCGGGGTTAGCTTGCATCAGATTGTCTGAAAACCATTTAATTAGTTTCAGGCTTTCTGATTCAAGAACATGGACTAGATCATCTTACAAGGAACTGGAAAAAGATAAAGTATTGTCGTCTGCATAATTATATAAATCTGATTGGGATATAAATTAAAAAATGTCGGCCATGAATATGTTAAAAGAATAGGTCCTAATATGAATCCCTGAGGGACTCCTTTGACTACATCTCTGCAACAGCCAAAATATGTCCCCAATTCACACACTGTTTTCTCTTTGACAGATAGCTCATGCTAAGTGAAACAGATTTGTCTGAAACATTATGTTTTAATTTCAATAGCAAGAGGTTGTGAGGTAAGCAGTCAAAGGCATTGGAGAGATCCATAAATACAGGCGCAAGGTATTTGTTCGAATCAAGTGTCATTTGCCAATTCTCTGTTAGTTTTAAAAGAAGGGTAGTAATTCATCTATATTTATGTCTAAAGGTTCCAAGCATTGGGTGAAATATGTTTTCAAAGTAAGCTATAAGCGGTACATAGATAGCTCTCTCAAAAATCTTAGATGTTACAGGTTGGTGGCTAACAGGTCTATAATTACCTTTGTTAAGTGTGCTTTTCTTTTTATGGATAGGGGCAACTTGTGCAATTTTCATACTATCTGGAAGTGTAGATAGCTCTATGCATTTATTTATTAAAGAAAACAAAGAATTAGAAACCACTGAGCTACAAAGTTTTAGCATTTTGAGAGATACCGTCATAGCCTGTTCATATTTCTAATCTGTTTATCAACAAACCAAGTATCAATTGGCTGAAATTATAGTTCAGAAATACTGATGTTCATATTTTCTATCTTTTTATGCTTTCATGGTTTTCATCAGTTGTAACATTTGTGCATCGTTTTGAATTTACAACATTAACATAGCATTCATTAAATATATTGCAGACATTTTTTTGGTCAGATACTAGGCTGTTGTTTACTTTGAGTATAATACTATTCTGAGTAGAACTGCCTTCATTTGTAATGTAGGGTTTAATGATCTTTTATCTTACAACCACCACTGCATCTTTCTATGAAATAGTTTCTCAGATACTTTTTTCTTAATTTATATACATAGTTTCTGTACTTACTCCAATTAAAATCAGTTTTACCCATGGTACAAATTGTGCCCCTCTTGTTGCAGATTTGTTTTTGTATTGCTATGAGTCGGGAATTTATGCTTAGTCTAAAACATGATACACAGGTCATTATTATGTCTCCCCCATTTATGGGGAGATATATTGTTTTTGCCCGAGTTGTCTGTCTGTCCGTCCGTCTGTCCGTCTGTCCGTCACAAACTTGTGTCGGGTGTATCTCTGAAACCAGTTGGGCTAGAGTCATCAAACTTCACAGGAATGTTCACCAGCATGAGTTGTTGTGCACCTATGGTTTTTGAATTGTCTCCCCTTGATAATTTTGGAGTTATTGCCCCTGATGACTTAAAATTAGAAAAACTTTGTGTCGCGCGTATCTCTTAAACCGCTGGTACTAGAGTCACCAAACTTCACAGGAATGTTCACCAGCATGAGCTGTTGTGCACCTATGGTTTTTGAATTGTCTCCCCCTGATAATTCTTGAGTTATTGCCCCTGATATGAATACTTAAATTTATACAAACTTTGTGTCGCGCGTATCTCTGAAACCAGTAGGGCTAGAGTCACCAAACTTCACAGGATTGTTCACAAGCATGAGTTGTTTTGCTCTTAGGTTTTTTGAATTATCTCCCCTGTTAACTTTGGAGTTACTGCCCCTGATGACTTAAAATTAGACAAACTTTACTTAGTGTCGTGCATATCCCTGAAACCACTAGGGCTAGAGTCACCAAACTTCACAGGAATGTCGACCAGCATGAGTTGTTGTACAACTTGGGTTTTTGAATTGTTTTCCCTTGATAACGTTGGAGTTATTGCCCCTGATATGATTACATTAAATTAGAGAAATTTGTTTGACATGCATATCTTTAAAACCACTAGGGCTAGAGTCACCAAACTTCACAGGAATGTTCACCAGCATGAGTTGTTGTGCACCTGGGTTTTTAATTGTCTCCCCCTTATAATTCTTGAGTTACTGCCCCTGATATGTTAACTTAAAATTAGAGAAACTTTGTGCTGCACGTATCTCTTAAACCAGTAGGGCTAGAGTCACCAAACTTCACAGGAATGTTCACCAGCATGAGTTGTTGTGCATGAGTTAATTGTCTCCCCTGATAACTTTAGAGTAACTGCCCCTTATGACTTAAATAAGAGAAACTCTACTTTGTGTCACATGTATCTGAAACCACTAGTACTAGAGTCACCAAACTTCACAAGAATGTTGACTAGCATGTGTTATTGTGTATCTGGGGCTTTTGAATTGTCTCCCTCTGACAATGTTGGAGTTATTGCCCCTGATGACTTAAACATTAGACCCTGATAAGTTTGAAGTTACAGACATTACACTTGTGTATTGGAAAGAGGTTGGGAGGGGGAGACATCTGTTTTTGTGACAAAAACAAACCTCTAGTTGTTAATGCTTTTAATAAAACTTCAAGGTATTTAGACGATATTTGAATTTGGATAATCCTTATTTTCAAACCTTGCTTTCTTTAATTTACCCAAAAGCATTGTCTTCAAACAAAGCGAACCAATCTGACATTATGGCTTCAATTTTAGATTTGAATCTTTCCATCACAAATTGTAAAGAATTGCCCAAAATAATTATACGATAAAGGGAAGATTTTAATTCTAAAAGTGTTAATTAAATTTTTCTAGATGGATATGTGCCCCATTCTACATCTTAAGTGGGTTTATATTTCTGAATTTATTTGGTTTGCCCGAGCCTGTTCTTTGTAGAAGATTTTAACAGTCGTAAATCGGTTATAATTGATAAACTTCTTAAGCAAGATTACAGATACCACAGACTTCGGAAAACGTTTTCAAAATTTTATTATCGAAATTCACTACTCATTTTATTATCCAAATCTACCACTCATTAGTAAATATAATTGGAATCTGTGGACGTTGTTGCAACAAGGCATTTCCGAACCAGAATTTTATGGTGATGTTATCTACAAACTTAGGAAAATTCGTGGTATTAATCCATTTTCATGATTTGTTTATAAAATGCATCAAAATCTTTAAGAAGAAAGGTTATGACCCCATTATATTGGAACGCGTTGCATGATGGTTATTAACACCTTTACAGTCAGTAGCTATGCTTTCCTCTTGACAGACCGAGGGTAGTACTCTATGATGGTATACTCTTCATCTCCGAAACGGGTTGAGCTTACAAGATTCATGTATTACTTTTCCCTCTCGTGCCCTTAAACGGCTTCCATGCAAGTGCTCTCACTTCAACAAAGTCAGTGACTACATATTTGACGAATTTTCAAAGTTATTATGCTATGTTTTGATTATTGTCATATGTTTACGGTCTTCTATGTTGTGGGCAAGTCCGGCGGGGGACCTTTATTTACACTATTTGTAAAGCTAGGGTGACTTTGAGATAAGTGTGAGATTTGTCTTGTGTGTGTGACATGCTATCTATCGATTTGATATATAACTGACAATAATTCAGAATATAATCACATTATATCACTGATGAGCCGTACGGAGGAAACATGTTTGACTTTTCAATAAATCAGATTTAAAGAAGTCGTGTATAGTCATATTATTTTGGTTTTTACATATTTATGCTTTTGTCGGTCAACCTTTATTTATTCCTACACAACCGGAGACACAACATGCCCCCAAAGAAAACTAAAGAGAATAAGGAAGGTGAAAACAGTCAATTCAGTCAACCATCATCACCCCCATTGGAAGCAAGAGAATGGAGAATGAAGGAAACGAAAAGAGATAAGCAACAAACTTTCTTTAATTTAAGAAGCGATAGAAACTTACTGAAGTAATTAAGCAAAACAAAACAACCAATCTGATCAACCAAGTAACGCAGTCAATCATACACTTAGAGAAGTAATAGAAGCTCTTACAACCATTAAAAACATTACACAAACTAGTCAAGATACCCTTATTTCAAGTAAAGCACCTTTGCAGTTGTAGTTAAAAGTAAAATTCATAATTTCAAATCTATGGAAATTCAAATTGCAAACATGGAGAGAAAAGTCAGGAAAAGTAAAGAACGAAGGCCATAAAAATGTGTTGTTTTTTTCAAAAATGGATAGAGAGTGAACATAACGTCATTCCCAAGTATCTCCAGTGAAAAAAAAAATCCGACATGAAGCAGCCAATCAACGAAAAATTAGAGAAAAAGATGTGTTAAACGACTATGAAATGCAAATACAAAAATACAACTACAACAATTAAGAGCAGAACAACACCAAGATAGATATGAAACAATTGAGGAACACATGAGAATAATAATTGATAAAAATCAAGCGGGGAAGTTAAGCATCCTCTTTCAGATTTATGGAAAGTGCAAACAAAACACAATGAAGATATCTCTTGGCGTTGGTGGAGAAAAAAACTTGGTTAGAAAATTATGCAAGTAACTTTAGAAACAATATTGAAAAGACGAAAGAAACACCATAATTGACAAACAACAAATCAGAAAAATTAGTACCGAGAACCGAGCTAGCTATGTTGATGCATTGACAACAAAACGAACCAAGTAAGTAATCATTTAGCAGTCACCCATTATGATACAGACAGGCGAAGAAACCAAAACAGCTGGCAAAGATCCAGAAAAAACAGCAAGAAACAACCCACTGAACTTCTCTACAAGACCACAACGAAAACGGTCACGGGACTTCCAAACCACCCAGTTTGTCCCCCTCTTTACGTCATTGTAGACTCCGACGACGATTATAATGATGCTTTTTATAAGAAAGCGCAAGCACAGACACTTTAATCTGATCGACACTTATCCTAAACTTGTAAAGATATTTAATCTGTCCGACAGTATATTAGCTGAAGATGAAAAACATACACTTCTAAGAGATCTTAAATTTACCCGCACCCCAGAAATATCAAATAACCAAGCATTAGAGACAGATATCTCATTAAATATTAAAATGAAAGAATGTTTTCATGACTAAACCTTGATAACGATGACTCATTAGTAAAAACTAAAATTCATTTTCAACCACCGAGGGGAAGAAACAAATAATTTAATCCTCTTGAAGAGCATTGCCATACATATCAACTCATAACCCAATAAACCCAGGAATGTTCCCAATCTTAAACAATAACCTTTATATTTTTAATCCAGATAATACTATGATAACCATTTTAAACACAACTAAAGTTAGTAAAAGCAAGAGACAACCTAAAAATCGATTATTTTAAAGTGACAAGATTCGGCATAAATATAACTGAAAGCAATTCATACAATTTTCATGGAAAAATATTTAAAGTCAATGCCAATACGTCCTGTGATGTTTCAAATGTGTTGTATTTAATTACGTGTAATGGATGCGAAGATATTTTATATAGGCCACACTTTTTGACAATTTCAGAAACGACGGTCTGTAGTAATTGAAATTTATGATTTTGTATGAATAATTTCCTGCATCGTTATAAATTACTCGTAAAATACTAATGACTTTATTTGATGCCTTAACCGCAGAAACGAATACGTATTTTGAATGGAAATCCTGTAAACCCTTTTTAAATGTCTAACAGCAATTCTAGTTTTTTTGTGGAAGTGGTGTCCATTTGAGCTCTAAAATGAAATGCGTTTATATAAAAAAAATTAGTGTTTTTCCAATCCAAAAGAGCATTAGACTCATGTTCGCTACGACACCAGTTAATACTAAACTTTTTTAAAGCCTCAGCAATCTGACTTCAACAAAAGTAAAAATCTATGTTTTGGACCTTTATTCAGAAAGGTCCGAAGACTTTTATCTTTAAGTATCTGACAGTGTACCCTGCAAAGAGACGTCACGTTGATATAGACAAAGTACAAAACTTAATATTGATAGTGTCCGTTCTGTCCAGACGCAACATGTATATAGACAAAGCAAACAACCTGAATATTCTAACCAGACGCCATGTTTATATAGACAAAGTAAATAAACTGGTGTTGACAGTGTACCCTCTGACGAGAATATATGGACGTGTATAAAAACAGCTAAAGAGTACTTTATTGCTGGGTCACTGTCATTGAGATAAAGTACCAAGACAAGTATCGTGTGATCTGACAAATTGCGTTCACATGGTCTTCTGCGTACCTCTTACAGGCACTTGAATAAATCATTGTCATTTAGACAAGAGCATTTTATAAATGTCAGATAATATCTATGTCCTAGTTTCAGCAATATCGTACCATCAAGTCTCTTTTCGAAACCATTGTTATAAATTGAGCATTTGCTCCATAGGACACGGTCAAACAGATCATTGAATACTAAAGCAGTTTAGAATTGCTTTAACTCAATATGCTATTTTAAAACCCATTACCTCATAGGCTGGTATAAGAACCAACCCTTTTTAATATATATAACGACAAGGAACATCATCTAAATTTTAGATATGTGTTGCTTTTAAACCACTGTGATAAACTGCTCTATTTATCAAAATTGTTTTACTAATACTTTTGCATAGTCGTCTAAAGGTGAAAATGGTTCCATTGTCATTGGCATAGATCGCAAGTACATTTTCCTTTACCAGCGTGTTTTAGAAACAAATCAGTGAGTTATAGGGGACGTGAGTGGTGTTGCACTTTTGATAACTACTCATGTACAGACTCAATAAAATCGAGTCTGCAATTTTCTCCTTTTGCATTGCTACTTTTGCTTTCGAATTATCTCCCAATTTCAGAATATACTAAAAAGTGTCCATGTTTGAACACTTGTTTGGTTTAGACGGTTCAGTTTAAAGATTTTTCAGCTTAGAAGAGTGTTCGGTATAGTAGTGTTCGGTTAAGATATTGTTAGGCTTCAGGAGTATTCGGTTTAACGAGTGTTTGGTTAAGAGAAATTTCGACTTAAGAAGTATTCGGTTTAGAAAGGGGTTGTTTAAAGAGTGTTGATTTTAGAGATTGTTCGGTTAAAAGAGTATTCAGCTGAGAGATTAAGTTTACTGATTGTTCACGTTAGACAGTGTTCGGTTGAGAGAGTACTAAAGTTACGGCTAGTCCAGCTTAGAGAATCTTCAGTATGGTTAGTTTACAGATTGTTCGGTTTATGGAATGAAATAGGTATAGAGAGTCTTTTATTGAGACTGTTATTCTAGATAGGGTTTGGTTTAGACAGTGTTTGACTTAGAAAGTGGTTAGGTTAGTTAGTGTTTAGTTTAGAAAGTGTTAAGTTTAGTGGGTGTTTACAGAGTACTTCGTTTGCAGAGTTTTCGGTTTAGTGAATGTTCGGTTTTGAATAGGTCCTTAGTGTGGTTTTGAATAGGTCCTTAGTGTTAAGATTACAGAGTGTTCAGATAAGATAGTAAATACTTTATAGAGTGTTTGGTTTAGAGAGTAAATACTTTACAGAGTATTCAGTTTAGAGAGTCTTATCAAAAGAAGTGAGTATAAAGTATGATTCATAAACAGATTCAATAAAACCGAGTCTGCAATTTTCTCTTTTGGCATTGTTACTTTTGCTTTCGAAGGATCATCAACTTTCAGAATATATTTGACAATAATATTTTTTTCTTTAGTACATGTATGAAGATAATGCCTTGTGTCTGACAAAAAGTATTCAGTCTGAAAATAACATTTCTGAGATTTCATCCTGTTTATATATGATAGTGTGTTTATTTAATATGACTGTTGTAACATACCAGAATCTGAAGTAATAGATGTTCATGTTTAATACATGTACATGTAGTAACTAAATGACGCGACGTCACTTCTGTTAACACACTTTCAATGCCCCGAACCAGGTTCTGTAGGCCTTAGCAAGTGGTGTGTATCAAACACCCAAGTGTCGCGTCAAGTTCCAACCCGTTTGACTGCTTGACAATATATGGAATATGTACTTAACAAATGATGCAGATGACAAGTTTGCAGATTAAATTTACTTTGTGTTGATAATTTTCCTTTCGAGTAAAATCGTGAGATTCACGTGTTTATACATGAACTAACGAGTAGCCATATCGTCTTCTATGTTGAGACAACAACCTTAACACACTTTTTTGGAGACGGTCCAAGTATGCAAACCTGGAGATAAACACCGTAATCGAAAATAAAAACCGAAGTAAGAAATCGAGCTCAGAAGAAGCAGGCGTAATCATATGCGGAGGTGAAACAGGTAATCATTTTATGTTATAGTTGTCAGACCTTTCAGTGTTGATATTTTCAATGGGTTATTTTAAAATTCAAACGGTTAAGCATGAACATTCATGATCTATTTAGGAAAAGATGAAATATAACAAACAGTGCAGACCTTGGTGGGGATGAGTCTCTAGAGAAGCCCTGTCATCTGGGTTTCCACTTTAGGATAAGGACATTAGTAGTCTGTATCCCGCACTTAAAGGATTAAAACTAAACAATCAAAGCCTATATGACACGATGATTGTCAAAGATTCTGCTTGTGCTGATGCTGATTATGATTTGGTTTAATATAATGATAAAATGATGATGTTAAAATCGTTTATGCTATTTTGTCTTTCAGTTTCTGATGATGAAAATGGTAATTGAAAATATACTAAGATGATGATTATGATGATGATACAGATGGTGATGTAAATAATGATGTAAATAATGCTGATGCTGATTATAGAATGATGATGATGAGGAGGAGGATAATGAGGATACGGATGATAATGATGACAACGACGACGATAACAACGATGATGATGATAACGACAAAGCCGACGTTGATTATGATGATGATATGATGATGATTGCGTGATGTTGGTCTGTGTAGCTTTTAATGCATGGTCAGCCTCAAATTTACAATATTTACCATGGTTAAAGTACAAAACTTTTTGTCTGAAAATGAAGGACTTAGGTGAAGGAATCTCTTCTTTTTAATCCATTTGTTCTCAGCGTTCCTTAAAAAGGATATAGGCAAATAATGTAGACCCTGGAAGGAGCCATCTGCTCAGGGTCTGCACTGTTTGCTGAACCCACCGAAATCAATAGCAGTAAATATGTTGTGTGCTGTACCCCCTTAAACATAAATAAAATGAATGAGTTTCCTTGAATAATATAGGAGTTAAACGGAATAGTGTGGTATCTAAGTTAAAAGCCCTAATTACAAACAGTCTTGATCCGGATGAAATACTGAGTAACGCGGTAGCACCTAGTTACTCGTTTATGCCGAGTAAATCGGTGTTTCATCAGGACTCAAGTTTTGAATCTCGTTCATTTCTTCGAAATGAAACATTTTCAGAGCTTTGTCACTTACTTGCTAGTCACATGAATCTATTTTAGACAAACAAAACTTTCACCTGGAAAAGTAATGCTTAATTATTACAGAACTTTAAATATTAAGGACAAATGTAATTATTCCATCAATATTCATGTAGGAAATGATGACACAATCAATATTAATTACATCATTTTTTTAAAAAAAAATGGCATATTAACACATAGAATTGTGTCAAAGTAGAAACTATTGGATTAAGGGTCAGCTGTACCCTAGGTCCTCCCACTAGCGGGATTTTATGACACCTATATCACTGTAAAGCTTAATATATCCTCCATGGAATGTCACTTGTTGGATGTTATATGGATGCTGATTAAGCTTACAGTATGCGATTGATTATCTGCCTCTGAATTCGTAATATTACGTTTTTATGTTTTTTGTATACAAGAGATTATGGAGTCCAAAACGACAAGTTCTCATACCAAATTGCTTAAAACTATTATATTATGTCGATCAACATATTTGAAAAAGAAAAGATAACTTTGAACTGAAAACAGCAAGAATTATCTCCCTTGTAACTGTAAAAAAGAAACGACTTATGGTGTTTGGTGCGGTGTCATTCCGTGTGTGGCTCTCCCTGTTTGACTATTTTTCCATATTAGCCTTAATATACACACAAGCTATTTTTTCAGTTTTATATGGGGAAACATTTTGCATAAGGAACTGAAAACAATGTATAATCATTAGGGTCCTGCATTGAAAATGCAGGAGTCCTATAGGAATCACATTTTCTGTCCGTCTGTCTGTCCATCCGTTCGTCCCTCTGTCATTCCGTCCGTCCGTTAACACTTGATGTGACGCGATAACTCAAAACAGTACTTCACTTATTGGTTTCATATTAAGGACATATGCTTAGTACCACCAGAGGAAGATGCCTATAGTTTTTGGGTTGAATCAGATCGCTATGTCTAGAGTTATCTGCCCTTGATTCATAAAAAATACCATTAAATTTGTCAACACTTTTGATGTGAAACGATTACTCATCAAAAAGTACTTCACATATTGGTTTCATATTAAGGGGATATGCCCAGTATATCTTTTCTTTCAGGAAGCAGCCCCAAGGATCTCATCCTATGGGGCGTGAGTGAAATATGCCTGGGAAGTGAATAGGACTGAGACTGAGCTCATAGGACCTGCTTCTGAGCAGTGGCCCTTCTGGCTGAAAAAAGATAACAGATGTAGGGTATCCGCCACCCACTGTGGGAGAGATCTGTGTTGGAGTCTGTAAGGTAATTCAGTCCTACAAAGATGAAATCTTTCGATGGGATGAGATCCGATTTCTCCGGATTCAGTACTAGTTCCAACTGAGACAAGACCTCCCAGCTGTAATGGAGGTTAAGAAGAGAATAACGAAGCAGTCAATTGTCGGCGTACTGAATCAGAGTGACACCAATCTTCTGGTAATAGGCCGCTATGACCCCCGTGGGTTTGGTGAAATCTCTAGGGTCGTGATGAGGCCAAAGGGCAATGTACCGGACTAGTAAACAGTACCCAAACACAGAGGCCCAATTGGTGTCTGTCTGCCGGGTGAATTGGGATATGAAAATATGAATCCGAGAAGTCCATGGAAATGCCCCATTGGTCCGGTTTGATAGCCAGCCGAATGGAAGCGATGGTCTCAATTTTGAAAGGTTTGACAATTACATACTTGTTTACAGTAGAAAAGTGGTCAAATTGCGCCATTTATCTTTGGAATTTGAAATAGGCGGATGTAAAAGCCTACCGAATTATCGTACAGTACCCTTTCTGCTGCCCCTTTTGCGAGAAGAGAGGATCCAGAGCCCGGTGTATTCGCATGATCCGGCGACTGGTGAATAGGATACCTGGAAATAGGAGGCTGCCGAACCAGAGGGATATGAAAGCTTGCCTCTACAATATAGAGGGACCAAGGATCCTGTGTGATATTTCGCCATGTAAAGTGAAGCAGTCTGGCGTCCACAAGACTGGAAGGTCGGATAGGAGTGGGTGCAGACAGAGCTTGTTCCTAGAGCTGATACCTCGAAGGGCAAGAACCCCAAGGGTGGGAGCGGGGACAGCTCTGGGCCGCCTGCCCCGAGGTGGGGGAACAGTGACCGGGCTAATACGGCCCTTGGCCGAACCGCACTGAAGCGGAGAATATGACTCAGTGTTGTTATACCTTCTGATCCTTCGAGATCATGAATTTCAGTACTTCTTGTTCTGAAAATTGAATACCGCTTAAGCCGGTGCTAGGGGGCGTGAGCAGTGTTGCACTTTCAATTACTGCTCATGAACAGACTCAATAAAACAGAGTCTGCAATTTTCTCTTTTTGTGTTGCAAATTTTGCTTTCGGGGGATCACAACCCTTCAGAATTTATAATCTTCACAACAGCAGGTGTTAAGTGCTTGTGTGGCGGCCGTAAAACGTCGCCCCGTACTTCATTCTCAGTGTTGTTATACCTTCTGACCCTTCGAGATCATGAATTTCAGTACTTCTTGTTCTGAAAATTGAATACCGCTTAAGCCGGTGCTAGGGGGCGTGAGCAGTGTTGCACTTTCAATTACTGCTCATGAACACTCAATAAAACCGAGTCTGCAATTTTCTCTTTTTGTGTTACAATGTTTGCTTTCGGGGGATCACAACCCTTCAGAATTTATAATCTTCACAACAGCAGGTGTTAAGTGCTTGTGTGGCGGCCGTAAAACGTCGCCCCGCACTTCATTCTCAGTGTTGTTATACATTCTGATCCTTCGAGATCATGAATTTCAGTACTTCTTGTTCTGAAAATTGAATACCGCTTAAGCCGGTGCTAGGGGTCGTGATCAGTGTTGCACTTTCAATTACTGCTCATGAACATACTCAATAAAACCGGGTCTGCAATTTTCTCTTTTTGTGTTGCAATGTTTGCTTTCGGGGGATCACAACCCTTCAGGATTTTATCTTAAGACCATGCTTCCTCTGGGGCTTAGAAAGCCGCTTAGAAGGTTTGCACATAGCCAAGGGAACTTTGGGTGGATCTTCCAAGGAGAAGGGCAAGATATCGGAGAACTCCTTGGAGAAGTCTTGTCCACCTGTTCCTTCTCCTTAATTTTGCCTCCGAAAAGAATCTCCGAGGCAAATTGACCCGCCCGCAATTCAACCTTGGAGGTGTCTTGCAGGAGGCAAACTAACGGCCAAGTTGGTAGGAAAGGCGTTTGGTACCTTCAGAGGAAGGATACTCTGAAGCTAGCTCTTTTGATAGAGCAGCAGCTAAAAGGTCAATGTTGGAAGCAACTCCCATTCGCTGTCTCTGGCGCAGCTCCTACCACTTGAGTAGAGACGAGGCTCTGTGGTTGTTGGCATCCAGCAAGGGGATCCGGTTAAATAGCCGAGGGTGACTGTCAGAAAAGGCTGGGGCCTTAGAGATGAGGAAGGAGCCATGGATCTCGAAAGTTTGGACCTGGTCAACTTGACTGCAAGCCTGAAATAGAAATCTCCATTCAGGTCTGCCAGCCAAACAGAAGGAATCTAGAAGGGGGAGAGACAACCGAGACTTGGAGAGATTCGGAAGCTGTCTCTGTTCAGAGTACCTTAGTTGGCTTAGGGGGCCTAGGGCATATGGAATGCGTGAGGAAGTCCTCACACGCCTTATCGAAAGCAAACGATGACGGCTCAGATTCGTTGACGACCGACGACTGAGCCTCTCTAGGTCCAACGGTCCAGTTGGATCCGACTCTCTGAAAATAGGATTGTCCCTATAAGCCATTATTTACAGGACTTCCTGTTCCCCCTCAGACTACAGCCGTCGTCGACAGCGTTACCCGAAGAGGATGACCTCCTACAGGCTCTGAAGAGTGGCATGTAAGTGGGCAAGGAAGAGGAATGTCGCTCCATGAGTCGAACTTACCACATGCCCTCACCAGTATGGAGGCCAGACAAGTTGTTGAGAGGGGGGGGGGCAAGCCAGGAGGAGCCCAAGCAGGATAGTGAATGGGGGTCACCGAGGAGGGGTCCCAAGACCCTGCTAGTTGGGCTGCAAGCAAGGCGCATCTTGCTGGTTTCAGGCAGTGAGTACCGGCTGGCGAGATCGTTCAGCCGGCGACTCTGAAGAGGAAGAACGATATCGATGTAATATCATATTTTAGTTCGGGGTGGGATGGGGGCATAAAGCATAGAAAGAGACACAATAGTAGTTTGTTTTCAAACTGGGAGAATTATGTGCATAAAGAATGCTGTTGTTATTACCATGTGCAAATTTTCTTTGTCATTCATCTGAAAACCACTTATTGACAAAGTAGCATTTTTTACATTTTGTGGGGCGATTTTACCCCGCCAACTTTATTTGCTATGCTGAAGCAATACTGTGGAACAGTAAATGAATAAATAAATGACCTGACAACATTTATGACTGTCATTTGGAAACATTTTTTATGAAAAATTAATAAACATAACATACTCATTTGCTGAATAAGGTCTTACTTTTAATTTCAAGCATTTTTTTTAGATTCTCAGTAATATTCATGAATATGCAAATATGCACAAAAGTAGTTTGTTCTCAAACTGCGACAAATTTGTGCATAGAGAACGTTGTTGTAATCATCATAAGCAAATTAATTTTGTCATTTATCTACCACTTATTGGCAAATAGCATTTTTAAAAAAATGTCGATGTCATTTTCCCCACTCATTTTCTTTGCCATACTGAAGCAAAACTGTGTTTCTATGGAACACAAAATGAATAAATAAATGACCTGACAGCATTCGTGTGTCATTTGAAACTTTTTAATATGAAAAATGAATAAACATAACACACTCGTTTGCTAAATAAGGTCATTTTTTTAAAAAAAAATAAGCATTTTTATATTCTCATTAATATTCATGAATATGCAAATGAGCAAGATAGCAGTTCTCAGACTATGACACTTTTGTGCGTAGATAACGTTGATGTAATTATCATGTGCAAATTTATTTTGTCATTCATCTTAAAACCATTTATTGACAAAATAGCATTTTTTACATTTTGTGGGGTGATTTTACCCCACCCACATTCTTTGCTATACTGACTCAATACTGTATATCTATGGAATAGAAAATGAATAAATAAATGATCCGACAACATTTATGTGCCATTTGAAACCTTTTAATATGACACATGAATAAACATAACATACTTGTTTGCTAAATAAGGTCAATTTGTTTTGACAATTTAAGAAGTTGAAGCTGAATTTAAGTTTCAGATACTCATTAATATTCATGAATATGCAAATTAGCAAATTATGAATAAAAGACTCCTGACATGTGATAAATTTACTGATATTATTTTAAAACTATTTTGGATGTTTTATGAACAAAATAAATTATGCTTTTGTATCTTAATGACGCTAATGCTGAAACTTCGAAATGTTGGCGGTTGCCATGGAAACGCGCTGACCGTTTGCTTATCCAGCATCCAATACTCGTCCAACAACCGGAACTTGTTAACATAATATATTATACCCTAAGCTTTAAGAAAATATAGGTGTACCAAATTCTCGCTAGGAGGTTCGATTATGGGACCCTGGAGAGCAGACCCTGCAAAGACGGCTCCTGTAGGAGATGTTTATTCTGTCCGGGTCTACAACCTTTGCAAAGGCGTAGAAAGGAAGTTAAACTTATCAGCGAGTGAACCAGTTAATCAAAAACATAAATAGCTTCTGCGAGAATGGATTAAAAGCCTTAGGACCTAACCATTTACTCCACGATATTGACTATTTTCGTTCTTTGATGTTTCACCAGCTAACTTGTGCTAGTAGTTAAGGAACTCGATTACAATACCAGGCTCTCGGGCTCGATCCGCCACCAGACTAAGTGATTAGGACAATTTCACAGACGCTTTTCCACTGGGGACCAAGTACGTATTATTATCAAAATATATTGCTGCGACATTTTGTATGAGTATTATAATAGATTTGTTTTCATAGGAAAACAGTTCCCAATTGATACACGGGTTTCGTAGGAAAACAAATCTACAGTAAATGAACTATCGTCATACCATCAAACACAAAACACTCTAGATGCTGAACTCTACACGGGGACCAACTGATATTTTCTAATATTTCAAGAAAATCAGATTTTTTGGTCGACATCATAACACCATCATCTGTGAAAGCTTAATTTAATTTGTTTTTACTCAAAAGATAAATATAGTACTCGCTCTATTGGGATCTTCTTAAGTGAATTAATTGCCAACAATCCGTTCCCCTCCGTTTATCTGAAACACCTTGGATTTGGCCTTAATTTTGGATTGGGAAGAACTAATTGTTTTGACCTTTGGCCATGGCAATGGATCAAAGAAGTGCTTCTGTGCTGCATGGTTGTCATTATACACAAATCTCTCTGAAACAAAGTCATGGAACATCTGCTTTCCCTTCTGATGGCAACTCAACAGACTGAGCTCTACGTCAGCAGAAGCCGCAACACTAGTAGCAGGTTTTGTTGGAGGGTTGTTGATAGAAAATGAATGTATGAATGTTTCATTGCAAGCACCTGGTAAGGCATGAACTAGGAATACACAGTGCGATTGGAGGCAAACAGGAATGGGAGGAATCATATCTTTGCGTTCACATTGAGATCCCATATAACATGTCTGGAAGATGCAAAGTACATCTTTATTGCTAATGACATACACTTCATTTAAATAGTCATGCCAGGATATGAACAACGGCGAAATCGCTCTACCCTCAGTTCTAAACATTTCAACTAAAGGCTGTATACTGGATTATATCAGCCCTGTAATTTCTATCGAATGATCATCAAGGTGATCCACTAAGGTCATGCCAAAAGCCTTTAAATAGGTAAACAGTCTGCTGAAGGGGTTAAGACAAATTTATGAAAGCCAGTCTTCATTTACCGGAGCGCATAGCAGTTTCGTTTGCGATGTTTTCAGCTGTTGTTTCTTGCCTAGATTTGCAAATTTCTAATAATGTATTCAATTAACTTGGATAAATTTCAATCTGTTTTAATGTCTTCAAAATGTTTGACAACAAAAACAACATGTATCTGCATTGAAATATAACTGCCTCCGCTTCGGTGGTTTTAATGCAGATGCTGACGTCTTAACGAAAGGTATGGGATATATTACAATAAGAATGTTTTACTAGCTCGTCGATAATGGTAATAATTTCAATATACGGTGCTCCCTCCATTAACGTCACCTCTCAACAACGGTTCCCTCCCCATAGCGACGTGTATTCCCCCCGGATGATTTTCAATTAAAACTCCCTCCCACGAACGATACCTCTCTACAACGGCTAACGGCATGTATATTTGTAGCCGGACGGTAACATTTACCTCCCTTCAACGGTACTTCCGCTGAACGTAATTTTCAGAACACTGAAAAAAAGCAACCAAGCATGTTAAAGATGATTGGTCACACTGACACTAATCGCTATGTAATTAACGGCCGCCTGTTACCTTACTAGCTCAAAGCAATAATTCAGTCAACCATAGCTAATCCGTTGTGCGACTCGATCGACCATTCGTGTGTAAATCCATTTTGACACACTGGCACCTATATGCTGTTGTGTATGACTGATTAGGAGAATACTGAATTTCAATTTAAAAACACGTTTTCTATATCTATAAAGTATAAGAAATATTGTCGGTTAAATTAGTTTATTTCTCTCTTGTTTCAGAACGATAACCATAGGCGCGTTTGATGTGTCAATTCTAGAAAAAGATCGTGTGACAGAAATAAATTTCAATCGAGTTCGGTCACAAACTGAACTTAGAAACTAAAACTTCTTCACGGCAACAGTATTCTTGTTAAGTTTGAACATAAATCCGTAATTATTTTTATTCCGTGTTCCTCTAGTTTTCTCAAAAGGAAACGGTGAATAAAATAGAACATGTTCTTCTGAACAATTTTACTCCTGGTGGACCTAATCGCACACGTTCATTTTTCAACTTGCGGATTGCGATTCGTGGACGTAGGCATAAGTTTTGTTATGAACTCTAAACAGGTCTGTCTGTCTGTTAATCTGTCTATCTATCTACCTATTTATTAAATCATCAACGCATCCACCCATCTATCAAAATACGTCTGTGGAGTGTCCCTCCCAACAACAACACCCTCCCCACAACGGCACTTTTATGTGTTTCCGTAAAGTGTCGTTGTTCGGAAGGAGCAGTTTTCTAATCTGTTTTTATGTTGTTAAAATTCTCATCTGTGACATACTATAAAGTAATGATAATTCATTTTACAAAATTTCCGGACAAGAATAATATGTCATGCATGTTGGAATAGCATTGACACTGACAGCAACAGTCAGTTAAAGGTCAACAAGTTTTATTGTTATTTTTTTCTTCATTTCAGAAAGCAATAGTTTTACTAAATCAATAAAGACATAGATTTAACATTGGGTATAAAATGTTACCAATATTCATTTTATCTCATATTCTTCAATTATATAAAGTTATTAGTTTATGTATGTTTAATAATTACATTTTTAAACTTGAATTTTGGAGCCACAAATACTTTTCGGTGCTGGTGTAGAGATCACCTCTTTCGTTTAGTCATATATATACAATTTTGCATTATAAAATGATTTCCAAAATAAATGTTGTCCTGGAAGAAGAAGTATGATAAAAATTATCTAAGCAAAACTTACTTGCAAAAAAAAGTTATTATAAAAGTCAAATTTATATATAAAAAACATTCTTCCTGTATTCACTGCAAAATTATTATTATTATTATTATTATACCACATTTATATAGCGCTGTTTTCACACAGGATGTGTGCGTTCAAAAGCGCTTCACATGATTAAATTTCATGTACAGAATTGAATATATATAATGCGTATAGAATATTTAAAACAAATGAAATTTAAGAAAGAGATATCAATAAAACTATTAAAAATTGAATTAATTTAAGAAGTATAGATAAAAACAAAATCCTTTTCGGTACTTTTTTGTCAGCAATTCAAGGAAAAATTTGGCCCAACCGGCTTTTGACCATTACTAAAATTTACTGCATGGTAATATATTGTCACAAAATGTATGGTTTTGTGGGGTTCCAAACCATTATAAAACTAAATATATGTGTCTGCCATTTTGACATATTTAACTCAAGGTGATGCTAACAAAATTGACGGCCATCTTGGACGCCATCTTTGATTTCTCGGAACGCCACCACTTTTCCAAATTTATACCGGCAGAGTCGGATACTACAGACATTAACATACATTTTGGTAAATGATATTTCTTGTTAACAGATGGGCCTCACTCTACCAATAGCTATATCACTAGCATTTGCCCCCCCCCCCCGAAACAAAAAGCAACAACAACAAAATACAACAACAACAACAACATCAACATCAACAAAACAACAAAAAACAAAAATAAAAACCGAAAAACCGACGGGCAAAATTGAAAGGGCGCAAATGTTCTAGTCTGTAATACATGTTTAAATACTTACTGAAATGAAGAATAACGTAACGAAAAAAATATATCATGAAATATAAATTGCAATTATACATTACAGTATTTGCTTTTTATTCATATAAACATTTTGCATTCCTTTTCATTAATGATATTTGTTTATGTGATTATCTCCTTTCGATTTATTGAAAAACCGCTTTCGAAAAACATGTTCATAAACATGTGCATGTGAAATTAAAATGCAAAAGCATCATGCGGAGTTTAAACAGTAATAAATGGTTACGTCATATATTTTGAAAAAACAACAACATAATTTTCGTGAATTTTAAAAAAATAGACGAGATAACAAAAAAAATCCGTAGCAGTCGGCAGTTATAGAAACACCGGACCTCAGTTAATCATGCAACATTTTCAAAGGCGTCTAAGTATGGGCTGCCTTTTAGACAGCCCAGTAAATTGTCGTAGCAAAACATTTTATAATAATACGTAGTGGGCCCCCAGTGTTTTCAGTGTTTCCCGTCCGCATGAGGTTGCCTCCGCTCTACCCAGGAGTTTACATGTGAGGGTCACTAGTCAGTACTGCGGCTGCATAATTGCGCCATATGGTAGAAATGCTCAATATTGTAGGCAAACGGCTCAATGACCAGGCGAATAAATGTACAGTCGGATGAACGGTCATTTGGATTGAAAGTAGACTGTACGAGCTCATCTTGTTAAAGCTGCATGATGTTAGAAGCCGTTTGACCTGGGTCTACTGTGTTTGCGAATTCGTGAACTGGAATGGATTGAATGGCCGCGTGTCAAACAGTAGTTGCTATGTAATGTATTTGGAACAAAGCTGTTTTCAAATGCGAGTAGAGTCGCGCGTGGCGCATTCAACCTTTCCCTGATCAATATTTATGCAAGAAATAATGACATCATGAATATTGATTGGTTTATAGTTAATGGAACATGAACACAGGAACTTTGGACACTGGAGTCAAATCTATGTTATTCCATGAACAAACAGATCACTGATCAGACAATGTAGGAGCCGTCTGATCTTGTTCTGCTCTGTTTGCATATGCGTGGAAAGGCGTAAATGTGGAATAAAATGGGTAATGTCAATTATATATTTCACGGTTTTCAGAGAATTTGACCGGCATTTAAGACGGTTGGAAGAAACAATCACAGCTGCAGAAGAACGGGGCGCTATACCTACATCTACTGCGAGAGCTGTCCTGAACTATTACCTGAACTATTACTCCAATAAATAATGAGTACTCTCACGTGACTGGTGTCGTCACGAGCGGTTGTGGATCAGTATGGATCAGGATGAAATCAATGTTTTTGAACAACAACAAACAAGAAAATACCTCAAATTAAGATTTTGACCACAAAATTAGACGTGCTTGCTAAACACATGTTTTGCCACAAATACGGGTTTTTATGTTTTATCAAGCATGATTTTTCGATTTTTTTAATTTTTTTACTGCAAATTAGGAGTTTAGTAGTTTGTTAAAAAGCATTGCGATATGTTTCATTTTTATCCAGAAATAAAGGATTGTTTATGTTTACCAAACATTTTCGTTTTGTATACACTTTTACGAGGGCGTTTGAACGGTACTACTAACAGTGGCGGGTTTTCTATACCTCTCTCAATTTCCAAGAAATAGCTATGTTAGACCATCAAAGTATTCTTCATCTGACCATGCACACTTTCCATGTGCGAAAACTACTCAGAAAATGCATTTTGGAAGCCCTCTTTATGTATACTGTTTACACACTAGTATAGAGTGCTCCAAAAGTTGCTTTTCCACTTGATTTCGATTTCCGGTTAGTTGGACAGAAAAAACAACAACAATGCTCTTTCCATTAAAATACCAAACCTGTGTTTCCACGTGCAAAGGGTGAACATACTGAACTGTTCCCACTACTTTCCAAATGGCGCTCGTATTTAATGTTATTATGAAAAAAAGAATGGTATTATATATTTCAAGTATACTCTGACAGCAATAACTATATGTTTTGTAAACTTTACTAAGTTAAGTCGGCAATCAATAACGGGATTAGCAAATATCAAGATATGTACTATTATACAGCAGAAGCTGTCTTAACGCATTTGCTCCCACGATCCCATAAATGGGACATAGGCAAACAGTGTATACTCTGGTCAGACGCCGGATAATTCAATGTTTGCTGATAGGAATTTCAATATAAAACAAAACGAAATTGAAAATTTTGGCCAGGCACCCCTTAGATAAAAAAGGACGAATCCAATATATAAACATGGATGAATCCACTGGGTGCAAATGGGTTGAGCGGTAATCTATTCACTGAACATAGCAGTCTTAAATACAGACGGGTGCTTGATGCAGTGCAATTGAATGCAGAAATCTATTTCTGCATTAATTTCGTCCTGTATTAAGCTACACCTGCCTTACTTTCACACAGATTGACTGGTTATGGCCCGGTTCTACTGTATTAAAATCACATCCCTATAGCGGTTCATTCTATTATTTCTCGCTTTCAGAATTATCTGTCTAATTAAAGCTGAATGTTTATTACGACATTATAACTCTGTACCCTCATACATACACATCATTTGCAAACAGAGCAGATCCAGATCAGATTTACAGGATCCGTCTGATCTGGGTCTTCTTTGTGAAAATGCGTTCATATTAAGGAATGGTTAATCGTATTATCTAGTATTACTCTGTTTGCAAAGGCCGATAAACACACTTCATAAACACACTATTTACCAAATTCAGAGATAAGGGAATCTTCATAAGAACAAATGTTGTGATTTTAAAAGTATCGCCACAAGCAATGACTTACACATAAATTGCGCTTGTGTATGATTGTTGGAATTGAATGTCGAAGCATATGGGGATTTGGAATTCATTCTGTCATTGACCTTGTAATAATCATCATTTTTAATCTTGAACTGTTGGGCATGTAGCCCTCGTACTCAATGTTGCATAACCCATTACCTTCTAGACTATTTTAATAGATTTAGACTCAACCTCTTTTGAATAAATCTAAATGGAACATTTACTAGAGAAAAGGAAACTTGTAGAATTGTGTTGTTTTGAAATCACTGTGATAAATAAAGCATTTACTCTATGGAGCAATGCTCTATTTATCACAATGGTTTCAAAAGTTGATTTTTTATAGAGCCGCCAAAATGCATCAGTAGGAGGGAATGGTTTCACTGCCAAAAGTGAACCGTTGATTAACTATGCTTACCGTCTGAATCCAGATAACACTCAGAAGAAGGTGCACATGTGATAAACTATGCTTACCGTCTGAAGTCAGATGAGTCTCCGAAGAAATCGATGTCTCTTCAGTATCCAAACTGTTTGATACTTTGATAAAATGCTGAAAGCTGCTATTACTTTAGACCTGTATTAAGCTGTGAGCTTGAGACATTTTTCAGATTATAAATTGGATAGTTCGAACCTCTATTAACTCTCTATTAATTAAAGTTAATTGTATGTTGTCCCTTGAAGGCCGAGATACATATAACATCGATATTTCGAACTTCAGGGAACAATACCAATGACTTTGAGATAAAAGATGTTTTAGTTATCCGAATTTTAATCTGAAACATGTTCTCAAGTTAACAGGTTAATGCAGGTATACTGTTATGCTTAAAACTCCTGCAGGGGCTTTCAGTAGTCGACCTGTATGCGACCCGATATGTGTTTCTAGATATGTGCAGTGATACATTTAACAACAAATTTGTATCGTAAACTTTTGAAGGACTGACCTCGAGTCATCCCAAAGTTTAAATTATCCGAGATCGAGAAATCAAAGTTACACTATATACTATTCTACATTCTGATTTCTAATATTGTCGAAAATTATACACCTTACTACAACTGACAAACACTTCATGAATATACAAGAGGTCTAATGCCATAAATTACTATTATTATTATACCACATTTATACAGCGCTCTTTTCACACAGGAGCGATAAAATATCAATTAGATGAATTCTAATGATGACATATGAACACAGGAACTTTAAGCATTGGCATAACTTTATAATCAGATCTACATTATATCATAAGCAAACACAGTAGACCATGGGGTCCGTTTGCAAATATGTCTAAAGGCGTCTATTCCAAGTCGTCCATACAACGAATTGGTTGTCAGCTTAAATGTTTCATTAATCCTTAACTCATGGATATTCATACGCACATCATGAATACCAATATCATCACTTATTGTATAACGGGGTGTGAACACTCGAATGTTTAGCCATGGCAGAAACCTTAGAAGAATATCTACTAAACAGAACAGAACCACGGGTTCCGTCAGATCTTGGTTTACTATGTAGGCAACGATGCCAAATGTCGTCATTATAAGGTAAATGGTTTAATTATATATCGAACAACTGACTGTCTGTTGAAATACCAGGCCTACATGGGCCGTTTGATCTGGGTCTACTGTGTTTGCAAAGACGCCAAAATCGTGTATATGAGATATATGGTTATATGTCTATTTTCTAATTTGCTAGTTAAACCTAATCACGCCTTGAAAATATAATTTAGGATCTCGCCCAATTTTGACTCTGTTTTGATTTATGTCTGGCCAATTGTCATGCAGTTTTGATCCGGATAAGTTTTGCCAGGTTGAACCTAGCAGGATAAGGATTGAAATATTGCCTCCTTTAATAGATAGTTTGTTGCATGTAATTCAAAGTGCTTACTTCAATGAGCAGTTTGTGTCTGTCTGAGATAAGGGTTAAAATATTGTCTACATTAAATTCTAAGTGTTACATGTAATTTCAACAAGCTGTTTGTGGCTGTCTGAGATAAGGGTCGTTGGTTATAAATCTTCTGAGCCGTAGCTCATTCTCAAGTATAATCCTGTTTAGATGCTCGAGAACGATCTCAGACTCAAGCAAAAAAGTTTTATAACCTCGGGGCCATGGAAAACAAAATACACAATTATACAATTTTCGGGTTAACAAAGTAAACTTAAGTGTTTGTGTGGCGGTCGTAAAAAGTCGCCCCGTACTTCATTCTCAGTGTTGTTATATTTTCTGGTCCTTCGGGATCATTCGTTTTCATGTCATTAGTTTTGAAAATTGAATACTGCTTAAGCCGGTGCTAGGGACGTGAGTAGTGTTACACTTTAAATTACTACTCATGAACAGACTCAATAAAACCGAGTCTGCAATTTTCTCTTTTTGCATTTCTACTTTTGCTTTCGAAGGATCACTCACTTTCAGAATTTATATATATATGCTTCCTTGTTTAACAATATGATTTACATATATGAAATAAACAAGCTGCTCTTAACCCTTCACCTCATGAATATTCATCTAAGAGATAATGAAAATTCATCAGCTGCATTTTATGATGGCGTATGAAAACTTTATGTTTTGCCAGAAAACGAAGAATCAGATCTATATAATTACATAAGCACACAGAACAAACTCTTCACAGATGCTCCTATAGGAGCTCCATGGTTCAGGTCTACAGCGGTAGTAAGTCGTTAAAATGTGTCACTATCAGATACTTTATTAAAAATGTGACTCTACATTGATAACTCTTATCGATAACCCTTGCCACAAATGTCTTTTGCAAGTTGTGTAGATCCAGATGTGAGGACTCCTAGAGGAGCCCACTCATCAGGATCTGAAATGTTTGTTAAAAATTTCTTTAGAAACATCCCTAAATATCAGGGTTGGGCGGTAAATACCGGTGGCTTACCGGTCCGGTAAATACTCCCAAAATGGCCAGTACTGGCATTTACTGGCAAATACTCCAGAAAAGGTGGAATATATATTCTTTCTTTGAAGTTTATTGTTTTGTATAAAGCTGGAATATTGATAAGTTTATTTATTGATTTCTGACCATCAATATACTGAGGGTTTAAACTGTTTTATGTCTGCCAGGTGTACTTATCAGATGGCTTATATCTTATCTAGGAGTTTCATATGGTTATCAGAAAAGTCCTGTATAGCTTAAAATTTAAATAATGGCATGATTCTGCTGGTATGATGTGTTAAAATCATCAGTACAACAGACAAACTCCTTTGGCTGATACTGCAGTTTGGTTGGTTTAATCTGAATCATTGCCCCCTCCAAAGTGTCTATACAGTGCTCCCTCTCTACAACGACACCCTTTGGGATACGAAGATTGTATGTGTTGTTCAGAGGGAGTTGTTATAGGGAGGGAAAATCAAACATAATTAGCTTGTTTGCAGATCCCCAGATAAGGTTATTTCGAGAACTAAAACCGTAATGCCTCAATCAACCCCTATGTTGTGTCCACTCTTTAGAATCGTCACAAAGTGACGATCTAAAGAGTGGTCACAACATAGGGATTGATGGAGGCATAAAGAAAATACGATGGAAAAAGTTGTTTCTGGAGCCTTGTTGTTTCGGAAACAGTGACATGCGTTGTTGTAAGGAGGGAATCTTTATTGAGAGGGCCGTTGTAGGGAGGGAGCACTGTATAGTGTTTGACACTTCATGGTTCATTGTGTGTATCTCTTAAATGAAAAGTGTGTATGTTTTATAACAATTACCATAGTGGCCAGTAGAGGTGTCAAAACTGTTGTTTTGAGAGCTGACCTGACAGTAATTTGAAGTGGGTTAGGTGGCTGGTATTGTTTCTCTTATCTGTTACTCAGTTCTCTACAACTGACTGCCAGTCTTTTGATTTTCATGAAACTTGGTTCATTCAAAATTCAGCTTAAACTAGAAAACTGACTCAGTTTCAGAGAGGGAGAGAGCCCTGTAATCAAGGGCAGATAATTCTAGACATAGTGATCAGATTCAACCCAAAAACTATAGGTGTCTTCCTCTGATGATACTTAGCATATGCCTTAATATGAAACCAATATGTCAAGTACTGTTGAGTTATCATGTCACGTCAAAAGTGTTGACGGATGGACAGAAATTGTGATTCCTATAGGGCTCCTGTATTTTCAAGCAGGGCCCTAATTACACCTTTTATTTTATTGTTTGGGTTATTTACACTGCAAATACATAAGGCAAAACTTGTATAAATGATTAGAGAACTAATAAAGCACATTAGGATGGTTTAAATATGTTCTAAGCCCCTGGACAATTCAAAATACCAGTAAATGCCAGTAAGTGCCAGTAAACGCCAGTAAATCCCGGTATTTACCACCGGCACGGTAAATACTCATACTCATAAATGCCGGCATTTTGCCAACCCTGCTAAATATTCACAATTACCTTGACCTGTTTGACTTTTGGAATAGTCCATTTGAAACACTCGGCTTTGTAAGGTTTAATCATTTTACCATTAAACCATATACGTGTCCACATGTCGTGTTAGAGACTTTCAGCTAATGCAAGGCACATATAATTAAACCCTCATCTCATATAAACGTCCATTCACACCCTCGCAAACAGAATGCACCCAGATGAGACAGCTCCTGTAGTTTAACGAACTTATTCTAGTATGCCCAAACGTGCCCTTGGTAAGGTACATTATAATACTCCAGTCATTCAATGAATATTCATGTAAACATTCTGGTGTAATTATTCATGAAATATAGGGTTAAATAATGCATAATAGGCGTATATTAAATAATTTCTAAGAATATAGTAGATCCTGTCTTAAGTGGTAGTTCATTCATTGAACATAAGAGTCTTAAAACAGATACATGTTTGCTAAATGCAGGGCTCCTATAGGCGCTTTCTGTTTTACATTTGATAACAATCAGCTACATGTACCACCTGCCTTACACATCCATATAATAAGACCTTTTTTGATGATTTATTATTAAGCCAAAATTTAGTGTAGCTTCATTATTTTCAAACCAAACCTCTGATAAGCATCGTTTTGAAGAGGTAAAAACACCACTTATCCAGAGCGCAAGATAAAAAGAGAGTGTTGTGATATTTAATGGTTGTTTAAGTACCATAATCTTATTTACGACTGCCCATCAGAATGGCATCTTTACGACTATATAATGGGGGGGGGGTATAGGCTATGGTTCCGTTTAAAAAATAGATACAACTACTTAAAGTAGAGTTGTCTCTTTAAAATGAGTTTAATATTTGATACTAGCTATGGTTCCTTTCGCCAATCTTAGATACAACTAATTATTTAGAGAAGTGTCTCTTCGAGACGATTTTAATCGATAATACTATGTTATTGTCGCCGAATTAAGGTACATAACATCAGTTGGTTTTTGTCGCTTATTTTAGATACAACTATGTACTTAGTATTGTCTCTTTGAGGCAATAGTAGCTATGGTTTATGTCGCCAATGTTAGGTACAAGTACTTAAAGTAGAGTTGCCATTAGCTAAGGCCTGTGTCGACAACACTTTAGTTACAACTACTAAGCTATAAGTGTCTCTTAAACCCAGTATTCCATGCATAAATATGCAATGGATAATGACGTCTTGAAAATTAATTCACTGATCATTTTTATAACGACATTAACGGGAGAATTATTATCCTGACAGAATCGACAACAGTTTATTTAGTATCTCATAAGCAAACAGCCGTCTGATCTGGGTCTACCCTGTTTCCAAAGGTATAGCAGTTTGCAAAGGTATAAGAGTAAAGGTATAACGTAATAAATGACGTATAACTGTGGTATTCATGGCTTAACGTGCTTAAAATACGGTAACTAATAGACAGTATAAACAGTCTATAAACAAGCGACGTAGCTTATTGCAAAACCTGTATTAGACATTACATACATGATGCGATATATGATCAAGTTTTACACTGTATGGAACTATTAATAAAATAGTCTAATGAAAGCTAAACAGTAAAGACACTTGTCAAAAAGTCTTGCCACAAACACGCAACCTGGTTTGGGTCTATAACGTTTGTAATACAGTCAGACCCTTTAACCATTAGTGATTGAGTAAGTTTGGTACGGTTCCGCAACACTTTATAGGTTATATTGCGCAGAGATAGGAGAAAAGTTGCTGGACCCATATCTCATTTACACCGAGATAAAATGGTATGAAACCAGAAAATTAAGACCTTCTAAAGAATAAGAGATGCAGAAACTTCAGCCATTCAGTCATACATTAGAACCACATGGGGCCGTATATAAAATTATTTGTAAACAATGTAGACAAAAATCAAATTGCTCCTAGGCTTCGCTGTTTGCCACGAAAATCATTTTCTTCAGTGATACATTTGATTTGTTTTATTTGTTTTTTCACATATTAATGATTATTATGAATCAAATAAAACATAATAGTGTTTCATACAGAGGTCCAGATAAGATGCATAAATTTAAAATTGTTCAAGAATAACTCTCCACCAAACGCTATACTGTGTCCACTCTTTAAAATCGTCTCTTTTAGAAAATTCTAAATAGTTGTCACAGTATAGGGTTTGGTGGAGATGGAGAAATGACGATTTTAGTATTTGGGTACGCACGTCTATAAATTGCTTTGCATCTCCTATAGGAGTTGTCTAGTATGTGTCTGTTCTGCTTGATTATGTAGTTATATACAGTGGAACCTCGATATCTCGAACAACGATAACTCAAACTTTTATATATTTCGAGTTAGTAAGTCGATCCCATCCTAATTTTGTCATACAGACTTGTTACATGTATGAGTCATGCGAGAAATACCGAATACAAGACACACAGTCGCCCGAAAAGCACCATGACAAAGCGGAACAGCAGCGCTTTATCGCTGTCAAAATGAAAAAGAGACACACAAATACATAATAAATACACATTAAGGGAATATTAAAGTACCGCCTGGTAACGGTCAATGACAAGTGTCACATTGATTTTTTATTATTATTTTTTTTTTTTTGGGGGGGGGGGGGGGGGGGGTAAACCGGTTTAGAGACGCTACTTCACAAAAACATGCGGCATCTTGATGAATAAATAACCCTTTCGCTGCCAAATTATGCCGTCTGCTAACTTTGTCGTCTGCTACAAAATTTCATTTTTTTATTTTCTTCATTTTTGTTTCAAAAACATAGTAACAGTAACAAACAGTTTGGATCCTGAAGAGACGCCGAGTTACTCGGCGTTTCATCTGGATCCAAACAGTTTGCATAGGTAATCACAGATCCGGCATTGGCAGCGAAACGGTTAATGAAAACTTATAAAGAAATCAGCTCGACATAAATAGTCATCCAGTTTAGGATGGATAAGCCCTGTGAGCGATGCATAACTTTGCCGATACAACTTAAGAGTGATATTTGGCGGTAACTAGAAGAAAAGCCAGTGTCACCCTTCTTAAAAAGAGGCATCACAATTGCCGATTTCCAACAAGTTGGAAATATAGATTCATGTAAAGACAGGAAAAGGTCTGGTAATAGTGTTGCACGTCTTCTTAAGAACAAGGTGACTTATTAAATCCTCCCCTACAGCCTTATTTGTAATTAAGTTACTTATAACATCTATTGCCTCAAATTCGGTAATGAGAATATGATCAATTTTGGTGTTTGTTAATGAAAGAAAGTTAGGAAGATGTACTGAAGTATCATCTAATTTCGATTTAGATCCGAAATATTATTAAGGCAGTTTGCTTTTTCCACACCAGATACATGTATATGGAAGGTTTCATTGCCGTCATGACCAATTGTTTTCTACGGAGGCATTAAATCAGAAAATGATTTAGTTTAATTAGCTGCTTAAATAATTTCCAATATTGTTTTTGATTGTTACAATGCAAATCTTGAATGTTATGTTCTAAGTTCACATAAAACTGTTCTATAGCATGTTTTTCATGTTATTGACTTTGTTTCTAAGATATTTGTATTTATTCCATTGGCTTAATGAGTTAGTGTTAATTGCAATAGATCTTTGACGGTCCCGCTTACGAGAAAAACTTCTGATAGCAGAGTCGTACCATGGTTTATCATGAGGTTTGATAGTAACTTGTTTATAAGGAATACATAATTTCATCAAATCAAACAATTTCTTAGTAAATGTCGTAGCAGCCTCATTAACATTATAATTTCCAATAAAATCCCAATTTTCTTGTTCAATCATATTATTTAGGTTTTCAAAATTACCTTGTTTAAACAACCAAACACGTCTTTTGCTATTCTTGCTATGCAATAGTGGTATTTTCAGAGTTACGCTAGTAGAACAATGATCACTGATGTTTACCGAAACTGAATTTGTATCATTTTGTAAAGATATTACTGAGTCTGTGACAATATTAGGATCAATCAGTGTTGAAGACTTTTTGTGTTATTCTTGTAGGTTTAGTTATAATAGTTTTAAAATTATATAAAAGTAGAGTTTGGGTCAAGTGAGTCTTAGTTTGGAGTTGATCTTCATTTATGTCGCCTACAATTACAATATTTGGGTTTATATCTAAAGCTCTATCTAACATATGTTCGAAGTCGTTCCAGAAAGAGGTTGGTGTGTTTGGTAGCCTATAAATACAACTTGTTAAAACTTTCATTTTACCTGTGTTAATTTCTATCCATATTGCGTGGATAGTATTATTTTCGATCTCAAAGATTCGACACATATTAGACACATACATTAACAACCCACTAGAGTATGCAGTAAAGTCTTTACGATACATATAATTTTCATAACCTTCTAAATTAAGTTCTGTATTACAAATAATATCCGTCAAGTGTGTTTTGGTAAAGCAAATAATATCAAAATCTAAGCAATGGTCTGTCACATAATCAAGTTTGTGACGTATTGAACGAATATTAAGGTGAAAAAGAGATAAATAATCAGTATTAGCAGGACCTGGATTCGTTTCCACGTCACCTGCTAAAATCAAGAGAGCGCATGAAAAAATGAAAAATTGAATGTTGCAAAAGGTAGACAATACCATAAGTATCAAAACTTTGATTTACCAAAAAAAGTTGGCGACGTTAAATTCAAAGTATCGATACTATTTGCATTTCAAGCGACAAAAATTGTTTTAGCGTAGAATAAACCCACTGCCGCTCGATATGCAACTATATCATTACCTATTTCGGAAAAGGACTACATCCTTCACGACATTAGAGGGCTGTGGACAAGCGTGGATGCATTCACAAAGACATTGTGTTGATGTAGCAGTGGACAAGACAATAAAATATGAAGGAAACTTGAAAAACAAAATAACAACAGAAAGAAGAAACAGAATGAAATAAATCATAGATATCGTCGCAGTAGGGTTATGTTACGATATATACTGAAAACTAGTAGATATATGCACTTAAAACATGTGGTTGGTAAAAGCTACACTTCATAACTTTGTTTACACGGTCAAGTATTAGAATAAGTAATGTAGACCGGTATTATTTGTCCAAAGCAACTCGTGTTCGACATACAAAACTTAGTCTCGCATGATAGCAGAGAGCAATAAGAGTCGCCTAACTGTTATACATGTAACAAGAGCGCCTAGAATATATGACATAACTGTATGTAATACCTATGTAATACCCATGTAATACCCAACCCATTATTGCCTAGTGTTCTGTAAAAGGGACAAAGGCAAACAGTGTAGACTCTGATCAGACGCCGCATATACGGCGTCTCATCAGAGTCCACACCGTCTGCTGACATAATTTGTTTTATAAAAAATAACAAGAAAAGGAAAATATTGTTCAATAAATAAATACGAAAGAATCCAGTAGGCACAAATGGGTTAAATTATTTTTTACCTGAAATTTACAAATGGGTCAAACCATTTTCTACCTTGAATTAATGCAACGCCAGTTTGTGCGCGATTGGGGATATTTAAACAACAATAACAATAAATAAAGCAATAATAATTACAGCAAACCTCTCCATTACGACCACTCAATTACATTAAGTGTTACGTGTTTAAGGCAGGTGGCCGCCTAATGCATGAAGAAAGCAAAGCTGAAAGCTCCTATAGGAGCTTTCTGCTCTACTTCCACCCTGCCCCGAGTTGCCTCCTGTCTTTCTTACAACCAGTTAGTCTTCATTTTGGTGGTCGCCATAGAGAATACGGCAATGTATACTCATAATTGGACCGATAAAATAAACGTTTGCGTAATAACAAACCTTGTCTAAATGCCATGGGTATAAGGGAGATAACACAACTCTCAATGTAGACCAGCCAAAAGTGATTGCAGTTAATCCCTTCATTGCCTACACCGACCGTAGTATCATGCAAACAGTCTGGATCCTGATAAGACAACAGTTTCATCCGAATCCAAGCCATCTGACACTGGGCCAATAGATTTACCAAATTTAAGTGTTTTTATGAATTGTAAAGGCCAATCGACGAAATGTTGCGCATACGGCATTGAAGGGATTAATTGTGTTGTACAGACCCGGATGAATCGTCAAATCAAATGGAAGACACCAGATTAGGAGATATAAAATTTAGGATCCGAATCTACACTATTCTAAATCGAACTGTCAATTTCGTTATATTAGAGTAAAACACAATGTAGGCCCTAAACCGAATTGTCGATTTTGCTATTAGAGTAAAACACAGTGTAGGCCCTAACCCGAACTGTCGATTTTGCTATTAGAGTAAAACACAGTGTAGGCCCTAAACCGAATTGTCGATTTTGCTATTAGAGTAAAACACAGTGTAGGCCCTAACCCGAAATGTCGATTTTGCTATAAGAGTAAAACACAGTGTAGACCCTAAACCGAACTGTCGATTTTGCTATTAGAGTAAAACACAGTGTAGGCCCTAAACCGAACTGTCGATTTTGCTATTAGAGTAAAACACAGTGTAGACCCTAAACCGAATTGACAATTTTGCTATATTAAAATAAAACACAGTATAGACCCTAAACCGAATTGACAATTTTGCTATATTAGAGTAAAACACAGTGTAGACCCTAAACCGAATTGACAATTTTGCTATATTAGAGTAAAACACAGTGTAGACCCTAAACCGAATTGACAATTTTGCTATATTAGAGTAAAACAGTGTAGACCCTGATCAGACGCCAGCATAATGCAGCGACCGGACCTGATTCACAAATCAGATGCCAGCATAATGCAGCGGCTGGACTGGATTCACAAAGAATGTAGGTATATAATCTAGAATTAGAATCTACACTATTTCAAACCAGACCGTTACTTGACCATTATCAGAGTAACAAACTGTGTAGACCTTGATTAGACATCAGAATGATACGGCAGCTGGACTAGATTCATTGAGAATGTAGATGTAACTACATGTACATATAGATAGTTTACATAGGTATTATACAAATTCTGAAAGGGGGTGATCCCCGAGAGCAAAAATTGCAACACAAAAAGAGAAAATTCCAGACTCGGTTTTATTGAGTCTGTTCATGAACAGTAATTGAAAGTGCAACACTGCTCACGCCCCCTAGCACCGGCTTAAGCGGTATTCAATTTTCAGAACAAGAAGATCTCGAAGGATCAGAAGGTATAACAACACTGAGAATGAAGTACGGGGCGACGTTTTACGGCATACAGGGCAATAACACTACGAGCCGGAAGAAGATCGCGACAAGGCAACAGAATGTAGTCTGTTACCGTTGTCTCCTAATGTGACATGTCCTCGGGCCTCGGCTTGGCAGGGTGGAACGAATCCAGATCGCTAATGCCATTTATACGACGCAACTTGGACCTTTTGTCTTTGACAAGAACAGTGCCATCTGCGGACCAAGCACCGAGAAGGTGCTTGGATCTCACAAGTTCGCGCGCGTTAAACAAGAGTTGACTCCGCTTCCGTATCAGATCCTCATTCACGTACTTACGCTCATAACCGTTGAGCTTCAATGAAGACAGTTTAAGATAAAGTTTCTGGCGTGCACGGTATGAGGTAAACTTGATTATGATGTCTCTCGGCTTGCCATCGGCTTCGGAGTGACCGAGTTTACCTACTCTGTGAGTTCGGTCGATCTCAGCCAGAGAAGCACTTGATTGTACGGCATTGCAGACAGAAAGTATCACGTCATCTGTGCTCTCATACTTGGACTCTTCGATTCCAGCAACCCGAATTAGATTCAGATTAGAATACTGCTCCTGGTCATCCAGTTTGTCTTCAAAATTGCGATTTGATTCTTAAGACTAGCGTTTTCCTTGCATAACTCAGACTGGGTATTTTCAAGGGTCTCAATCTTCTCACTTAATTTGTCTAAAATACCAGAGACAATTTTGTCCACTAACGACTCTAGCTGACATTTGAAGGTATCATGTAGCATAAGCGTAACGTTCTGTAAAGCCTCGTCCGGGATAGTGATGTTAGCTACATTATCAGAGGGGTCAGTTGAAGTTGAACTGAACATGGCGATTTGCGCAAATGCCGTTTTTTACTCACGGTCTCAAGTTCGGTGTCCGGAGAAGTCAGCGGCCTTTTCGACTGGTATTGGCGAGTAGACACCGGTGTATTAAACGACATCTGAGGAAAGGAATCTTACAACAGAAACTTCGGAGTTTTAACGCAGTCAAACACCAAATACCAAATGCAGTTCCAGTCTCAATAGCATAACACCAAACGCAGTTCAAATCTTAATATCAGAACGCAAGTTGCTATGTAAGTTATATGAACAAGAAAACAAATATGACAACCAATTATGATGTACAATTTTTATTCAAAGGACGTTATCAAAATCTAAATAGATTGGTGATGTTTATATTTGGTGACCGTCGTTGCTATTACAAAAATACAGTTGGGAAAGTTTATCAACTAATAACCTGAGATACACTCTTTTGACGCCTTTGCAAACAGTGAACGTCGGGTTCTGCTCTGGTTGCATGGGACAGTATCGATGTAATTATACATTTTCTATTGTAGGAAAATCAATCCAATTTTAATATGTCAGTATTCACTTTTCTTAAAGTAATATTCCTGATGGCATTAGCTGAACTAAAATAACTACATTTATCAGGACGTGAGATAAAACTAGTACACTTATCAAGTGAGATAAAACACTACATTTACTTGCTACAATTATCAATTGAGTTAAAACTAAAATAATTATTACAATTGTTGTTGAGTCAAAAACCCGGATGCATTGTTCCACATACTGCACTTCCAGTCCTATTTCATAGGTGTTTGGTGGATCTTTGGTCCAAATGGTGTTATCTATATAATGTATTGTTTGAGCAGTCTGCACGACTATGAAATATAAAACATATTTATGAACGATATACAGCAAACAAAGTTTATACCTCAGTCGTGTAATACATACATACATGTAAACACGGATATAGAATAGAATGATTTGGACATAAAATGTTTGAAATTAAATGCTTGACAAAGAGAGGTTATTCATAATGGCATGGATGGTGACATAAACCGCACTATATCCCTACCTAAGTGACACACTAATGGGTTACATTTCAGAACACTATGTCAGATAAAGTACATCTTCATCAAAAATACAATTTAGACGATGCAACCAAACGACGACATCTCCTAACCTAAATACAGCAACCATCTACTTTTAAAGACACACATTGTCTCATTTCCTATGTTATTTTTTTCAACAACAAAACCATTTTAAAAATTGCAATTCCTTATGGCAAGGTTTATCTGAAGTTTTCATTCGCAAACAGTGACCATGACCTTCTTATCTCAAAATATTTATATATCGTTTTCAATGTGAAGCAATGTCCAATTGTCTCTGATCTCCATTAAACTGACAGACACACAGTAGCAGACAAAGGTGATGGCACAAAAATATGAGATCCTTTTAGTGTCGTTTGGCCTAGTCGAACATTTCCATTTAACTCATGGAGATATTACGATGCATTGTTATTTCTTTAAAATTATAGTCTCTACTTGCAGCATGTTTTAAAGAGCCTATTAGAGACACTATTTGATAACACACTGAAAAGCAGTATATGAGAACAAAACGAGTCGGATAAATGCCAAAGAAGACACAACGTTCATGTATGTAATAACGAAACCCCGTTTTATTTGGCAAATAATTACAATCGTTATACATGTATATTAAACTCTGATATAAATTAAACTGTTAACATATTTGATCCAAATGAGACGCCGAGTAACTCCGTGTCAGTTCGACATTCTCGGACATTCTGGGAGTGTTGTAGAAAAGCAATGCTAAACAAAGACAAACAAAGTACAAGAATGAGTCATGCAGGAAACACCACATACAGAACAAACAGCCAACCGAACAGCAACACATGGAAACAGCAAACGTACATAACTATAAAACATCAAGAGACGCACAAAGACAAAACAAACATACAATAGGGGGAAGATGGAAGTACCGCCTTGGAACGGTCAGTTACAAAAGTCACTGGCGGGTTAAACCGGTTTTAGGGCTCCCCCACCCTAAAAGACAAACAGTGTTAAAACATATCCCCTCTCTGACTAACCTACAATAACCGCGATGGCAAATACAGTGGGAAAACTGAAAAGGCGACATTTTCTGCAAACATTAAACTTTACTTAGACTAAAAGTTAAGTTGCACGATTAGACAATATTCCTAGTTGTATCGGTTAAACTCCAGAGTAGAATGTGTAGTATCATTTGTATTCAGTTTGGATCAAAGTTAGACACTATGTTAACGTCTCATTAGGATCCACACCAATTTAATGTGTGATCATTTGAACAGGAATAAAATAAATTACAGACTACAGTAGACGCTTTAATGTATTCCCAATATATGTTATTATCTTACCTCCTTCTAAATTCTAGTCATTCCATTGGTCAATTGGGGTCACGAGAAAATAGATTCCTTATGCGGTTACCAAAATCCTTATCATGGCTTTACACGAGTAACTTCCCTTACTTGACAGCCATATGCTTTTCTCTTTCTTATAATAATCATTTATGTTTATCTTTACAGTTTAAAAAAATGCATACATATACTTTATGCTTTAATTGGAGTTGAAATATAAATATTAATTAGTGTTACAATGATAAAAAGAAAAAAAAATATATAAACGAGATATGAGGCAAATAAAATATATTTCTTTAATTCTATTAAAGGGAGGTAATTTATTCTGCTCTTATTGTAATATCAAGTTTGCAAGAGTTAATTCCCTTGTTTCGACGCGGAAAGCCATACATATAGGCCTATGATGCAAACGTGCGTGTAAATACTTGAAATTAAAGGTAGGCGGTTAGATAAATTCGTTATGCAGTGCTTAGTGCCCCTAATATGGACTATACACTGCTTCGCCTCGTCCCATATGAATATTTGCAGGCAGTGTATAGTACATATTAGGGACACTAAGCACTGCATAACTAATAATATTAGCATTATAAATTTTAAGGTCCATAACTCTGGCTTCACTAATATAGGAGTTATTGCCCTTGTAAATAATTCACATTTTTTGTCCGGACGATAACTCCTATATGACTCATGCCATTGGATTGAGACTTCATATATGGAAAGATCATGACAAGTGGAAGTGTCATACACAAGGTCCATAACTCTGACTTCACTAATAATGGAGTTATTGCCCTTGTATTTGTCCGGATGATAACTCCTATATGGCTCATGCCAATGGATTGAAACTTCATACATGGAAAGATCATGATAAGAGAAAGTGTCATGTTTCAGGTCCATAACTCTTGTTTCACTAATATTTGAGTTATTGTCCTTTGTATAAAAATCGTAATTTTTTGCCACATGCTATTGAAGTGAAACTTCATACATGGAAATATCATGATAAGAGAAAGTGTCATGCATAAGGTCCTTAACTCTGGCTTCAATAAATTGAGAGTTATTGCCCCTTGTACATTTGTTTAACGCTTTCTTGTGCGGATGATAACTCCTACATGGCTCTTACCATTGTATTGAATTTTCATACATGGAAAGAGCATGATGAGAGAAAGTGTCATGAACAAGGGCCATAACTCTAGCTTCAATACTTTTGGAGTTATCGCCCTTTGTTACATTTTGTCCGATCAATAACACCTGTTCGACTGATGCGATTGGAATGACATTTCATTTATGGAAAGAGCATGATGAAAGTAAGTTATGCACTAGGGCCATAACTTTGGTGTTTATATATTTGGAGTTATTAGCTGTTATCATTTTCATCTTGAAAAATGTGGTGTGGAAAGCGCATAATGAGGGGAAGTATCAATCATCAAGTCCATAACATTTTTAGTGATTTCCCTTTAAATATTGTTTTTAATAGAGGGGAGACATCCGTTTTTGTGACAAAAACCTCTAGTTATAAAGTGAAATACATTTGTAAACAATTTTATCCAGGCTGAATTTTTAAAGAGGATGTAGGTTGGACGCTCAACTGCTTTAACAATATATTACAACATATCGGAGATTAAGCAGATAGCACATATATCACATATGGTTACATTGTAAAAGTAACATAATTTTGTAACCTTTTCGCCTAAAACATTTTTGATCTAGAGACAATCTCGCCAGCAAGGGAAGCTAGAACACAAATCTACTTAAATTATTTACAAACATTCATCCAGCAGATGTTAAGCATTGTTTCGTGAATGTTTAATGCATGGGGGAAATCTAGTATTTTTGATGAAAATCAACAACAATGTATCTTTATTTATATTAGAAATTATTATATAATCTTTACTTTGGAGAGCATAGTGTTGTAATATAAAATGCTGTTATTTAATTGAAGTTTTCTTTTAGGATCAAATATTTGATGTTTCGCATGGTTTAGAATACACTTTCCTTCTGATCAGCAGCATCAAATTCAAGGAAGCACCGGAATTCACCGGGCATTCTTTGGCTCAGTGTCCCAAGTTTTCTCTCCATCAGTGCTCCGGTGGTCCGGTCTGGTCCTTTAGACCGGAATTCCGAAGTGGACCGGTAAATCTACCTGTCCAGTCTTTTCTACTGGGCAGTCTGTCTCTACATCGCATTACAGTGATCAACAGGAAGCTGCTCTGGCTAAGTCTAGACGTTCTCGGTCGTCTAGACCCTGCAATTACTCTTCGTCTTCTGAGTACACTTCCGACTACCAAGCCTCCATCCCACCCACCCCCGTAGGAGGCGTAAAAACATTCTTATTCTTCTAATGGAAATCGGCACTCGCGCCGCTCTCATCGCAGGCGCAGATCGAGGTCTTACCATTACTCTTCTATGCGAAGACATCGCTCTTCCTCCTCAGATTCGCCGGCTGGTCGCTCTAGCCAGCCGACACTCGTTTCTGGGATCCAGTCAGCTTCACCTTACTGGCAACCTGACCATCAAAGTTATGGGACTCCCCCTCAGTGAGCCCCATTCCCATTTCCTCTCGGCTTTGCCCCCTCCCTCCCCAGTTCTGGCTTACACCCCACTCAGAGCATGTTGTGAGTCCATCTCTGGAGGGAGAATAACTCTCATGTGAAAGCATCCACAATCCACACTTCTATGTCTGTGGCGGGTCCCACTGCTCCCGGATGCTGCCATCCGTGGCGGTCACCAGGGCGAATTCTGAGGGAGAGCAGGAAGACACTTTGTCCATTATGACTCCTATGACTCCACCAGCTACCAAAACGTGCACAAGAACCGGATTACCAGGAGAGCAGTGTGGCGAGCCATTTTAAATTGAGGAGATCTAGCATTCAAGATGCCCATACTTCCATGGTAGATGCGTCCATTTGTTTTTTCTACGAGAGAGAGTCTGACATTGCAGATATTGATGAGGCAAGAACCACGGGTATGACCACACATATCGAATTATGCATCAGAACTAAAATACATGAAGCTGTTGGCAAAACTGGCACCATGTTATAAGGTAGCATTGGAGACCAAGTACCATAAGAATTGTTTATGTCAGTTATATAACAGGTACAAGCGGGATGTGTCTGAAACTGCTCCTGTCTTTCGCCTTGTTGACGCTGTATCTGCTTAAACTTCAGACGCTTGTTCGAACTGAATCCAGAACATACAGAGAAAGTCAATTCTACACGCTTAAATGAACCTCTTTTATTTTATTGCATTGTCCATACCTTAAAACTGTGAAGCAAGGAAGGGATGTTCTTCTGACACGGCAGTAGGTGATGCAATCTTAAAGTCGTGCTCTGATGAGGACCCGGAAGCGCTGCAACTTGCAAGAGCTGCTTTTATTATAAGAGAACAGCTTTTCTCTCACGGACATATCTTCAATGGATCCTTGTGTAATGATTCAGTGCGATATACCGTTCCAAATACATGTACTCTGTTAGCACTTGTTAATATGATTCTGGAGGGTACTTGTATCGAATCATACGAATCATAGACAACAAGGGAAGTCTCGTCAACCCAGGCAGCGCAAACACCATCTGAGTTCATCCTTTTCAATAGCATCCGATGTATTAATGGCCCCAGGAAAGATACTGTCCACCATAACAGTGAAATAGAGACTCCAATACCTATCTATCTAGGTCTGAAAGTCAACACTAAATCACGGAATCGTGATCTGATTGTTTTCATCAACATGGTCCTTTCCATATCATATGATCGAGGACTTAGGATATATTCTCAATTGCTCACAGCATAATCGAGCGTTTTGAAAATAGTGGCGTAGACTGTCCACCTCAGCTGAAAAAGGGGATGTTCACAACAGAGCAAGTTGATAACATTTGTCACAATCCAAACTCGGTAACTGCAGCTGATTCTTTCCATGGAACTGCTCAATATTTGTGTCAACATCCAGTAACACAAACCAAGGAACAGATCATGATCCAATAACGCTTGCCGAAATGGAGCCAGGAAAACAAATTGCCCCCTTTCTTTGGCTTACACAAACATTCTGCCAGCTCTATCCATGCTAAAGAATTCAAAGCAGTCCATGAACCTTTGCAGACTATAAGATGGAGCACAACTGACATGCAAAACAGGTATCTTTGATGAAAAGCGAAGACATTGCCGAAGGTGATTTTATAAATTGGGCTTCATGTTATGCAAATTGTCAAGTACTACCTTGTAAGCCTGCAACAACTTTTGCTTTGATGCCAATGTTTTGAGAAGATCCTCACTCTTTTTCTATATAAATAACCAGCAGCGCAGTTTCTTATTCCAGGACAGCCCCTGTCTTGACCATGTACCAACCACTGTATGCCTTGGGAAAGCAAATCCAATGGAGATTCCCTGATCCTTTCGGAACGAACAAGGATGTGGTTTTGTTGGGTCCACTTCATATCAAAATGGTTGGCTTGAAAGTGATTGGTGATTTACTTGATGGAACCGGTTGATCTAACGCTATATATCCAGGCAGTGGTTGCTACAAAAGGAACCGCTGATAGTTTCATACACATGTCTCACGTAACAAAGACAAGAAAAGCTTATCAAGTCACTGCAGCTGCACTCTATATTATCAAGAGAGACAGATACGTGGATATTTGTTCACGTCCAAGACACCGTGCTGGTTTCAAATCGATGATTATAAGGACAGTCGATATTGATGCCGTTGTGCTAGCTGCTTCTTATTTCCACAATTTAGCAAACATCGAACATAGCATTTGGAACGGGAAAGGATTTCCGATTCATTCCTATACATGCGATTTTATCTACATTGACTACCCAGTTGTCTCAAAGCTTGCTGTTTTTCAATTGCATTCACCGGCTGGGACCTGGCCTCCTTCTTTGTCAACTATCGGAAGAAGTCTGCATGGAAGACATGTGGCCCTGTTAACGCCATGCTTTCACAGAAAAATTAAGAACAAACCCCAACCAGAGCTGCACTGGAGCTATATACCAAGCAGTGCATGTATGGGGCCAGTCACTGGCATTGCAGCCATTGATTCCAGATGTAACTGACTGGGGATGGGAGCTCTCACAGAATGTCGGGTACATGCCAAAATGCACCACTTTGCCTATTGCTGAAGGAACATGCATTGAACTCATAGTATGCAAGTGTAGCAAAGCATACAGGGGTTACTGTAAATGCTTCAAGGCAAATATGGAGTGCATCACACTTTGCGGTTGCGGTGGGAACTGTCCACTGAGTTAAGCACTGTTCAATCCCATGTTGAGATGAACAAACAAAAACGACTGCATGACTTATCCGGCAGAATATTATAAAGTTTTGCAACAGTCACCATGCCCTCCATTAAGATCCCAACCAGTCTTGATTCAGATTGGAAAGGCAAAGGTCAAGACTGAGAGCAGAAAGCTAATTTTCTAAACTTCATCTATTCAAGGGACAGTATTATATCAAATCGGGGACAACTAACTAATAACTATATTTTGCCAAGAATCTATGCCAATAAATATTGTCCTTGAGTTTGATCAAAATTGAAAACAAAGTGGTAATGATAGGGAGCAGACAGTGCCGAAAATGATTAAAATCATACAATCAAGGGCAATAACTCTAAAATCTCTAGAGAAATCTGGCTCTTAATCTAATTTGTCTGAGATTATTTTCCAATAAACAGTTTCATAAAGTTTTATGCTGATTGATACAAGATTTGTTCAGATAGAGAGCAAAAACTGCTGAATTCGCTTATTTTCGCTAGTTCAAGGACAATAACTCTGGTTCGTCAAAGGCAATGTGACTGATTATCGAACTTAATTGAGATTTTATATCCCTGGACTCTTTCATGAAGTCTGATTAAGATTGAAAAAGAAATAGTCAAGTTACAGAGCGGGCAATATTCTGGGCCACGCCATTTCGGCGGCCATTTTGGATTTCAATATGGCGGCCGCCAGGGGGCGTAATATTTTAGGGTCTATTTTTTTTCATAAACTTTAGGTATCAAAGACTTCATACACAAAGTTTCATGCTTTCTTCAAAAACTGAACGATTCTGACGCTTAGCAGCTGTGCTACTAGGGATGATCCTATTTTAGGGAATCAGACTCTTTGGAAGCCTCTTACTCAGATTTAGACAGGACTAAGTCCTCTTCTACTTTAGAGGATTCTGAACATAAATATTTTTCTATTGAGAAGGTGTGTGAAGATTGTTTTAGAATCCTCCCACCCTCTCTCTTCCCTAGACCCCCGAATCCTATTCACAGGGCTCCTCTATCCTCTTCGTGCTAGTGTCAGTCGAAAAAGTGGACCCGACCTCCCTAACCTAATTAAGTCTAGGGAGATTCTTTCCCCTTCCAGATAACTTCTTTCCTGTTTGCCTGACCTGGACGAAGATTTTTGTGCCAGCCTGGCAACTGGGTGGACCATGTCGGCTAAACTTTTACGGACTAGTGCTCCCTGGGTTTCTCTTAGGCATCCGACTTCAATTGAAAATAGCCCTGAAATGTTTGATCAGATCCCCTCATTTGATTCCGACAGCCCCAGGGTGGGCATTAGGCCTTCCTCTCTCAATCTATCTCTCTTTCTCTTTTTCTCTCTCTCACTTCTTTAGCGTCGTGAGTTGCATCAACAGATGAAGGTCGCGTCAAACGTCGACCTCCTATCTGCGGCATTCTCTGTGGAGCTTGAATCCGAAGTTACTAAGTGCCTTTCATACCATCTGGGCCGTTCGACCCAACTGGTCTTGGGTCAAGGGCTCACATCGACAGCGAATATGCTCTAATGTCGCCGTGACACCTTCCTCTAGTCTGCAGGACAAGTCAAAGAATGAGCTTTGGTGTCTTTCTTTGCCTCCGAATTACTTTTCGGAGGCATCTGTATGGAGAAAGAGCTGACAGGGCTTCTACCAGGAACCCTCCGGTCTGGGTTTCTTGGAAAATCCCTAAGGTTGGGTGTAAGTCTCTTACGGGACCTTCCAAGAAAGGTAAGACAACCAGATCCTATTCTACCCCTCAGCGGGGCCCGGCCAAGAATCGGTTAGGACCCTTCCCTTCCCCCCTTAACTCGGGACTGGCATCTCGGGGTTCGTTTTCCTCCCACCCTGGGTGTTCTTGGCCTTCTAGGCACGGGCCCTAGGTACTCAACCTTTCTGCCTCCATCCGATCCCCGACCCTGCATCAATGTGGCGCAATATCACTCAGGATCATTGGATCCTCTCTATTATAGAGAAAGGCTTTCGTGTCCGCCTGGGTCGACAGCCTCCTCTCTCCGGAGAGAGGGGATCCTACCAAATAACTTTTACTGCAGTTAAAAAGGGATTCTGGAAACATAATCAAATATGCACTTTCTATAAGGTTTTAATTAAATAATAGATAAGAACAGCTCCTTTAAGTGTGTTTATTTTTACATCTCATAACAAATCATTTATATACACAAAGTAATGATCCTCTGCTCTCGTCTTATTTTCGCACAATATCTGGTATTTTAAGTAAAATAAATCACAGCAAAGATAGTATACTCAAAATAATACTAAATACAATGCTCATAGAAAATTTGCTTATTCCTTTACGCACATTATATGCAAATTAGCTTAAATATGCATGCTTTATAGAAATATTACCTGAAAAAAGATGGTTTATTTTCTTTTTATGATCACATGAAAACATTCAAACTTGAATTCAATAACCCTTGTTTATTAATAGACCTCTCAGACTAAACAATCAACTCTTTTTTCTAAAAAACTGTTTTTTTACTAGCTCATTTATGTTCATAGGATACATTAATGAATATTAGTTAAATTACATATCATATTCAAGTTATACATTTGCATGTATTTGCTTTACTTCGGTTCTTGTTTTGTCCTTCTATTGCCTCTAAAAGCAAAGTTATGACGCATTTTTCTTAACCACGGATGTTTCGAAGTTTACCTCGGGTTACCATGGAAACCGTTTAATAAAAACATAGATAGGCCAAATTAGTTTTGGGGAATGCTCAAAATGTGTTCTGAGGACCCCAACGAACAAGTTAAACCTGAATTCAATAATAGTTGTACATTAATAGGCGTCTAAGACTAAACAAAAAACTCCTTTTTTAAAAAAAGCGGATATTTTTATTTCCTCATTAATATTCATAAGTAATGATATATGAATATTATTAAAATTATATATCATAATCAAGCGATAGGTCTCTGCTTTACTTTGGTTTTTGTTTTGTCCTTCTATTACCTCTAAAAGAAAATTATAACCCCCGGTGACTTTTGTCACTGACCGTTCCAAGGCGGTACTTCCATCTTCCTCCTATTGTATGTTTGTTATGTCTTTGTGCGTCTCTTGTTGTTTTTTCTACCCATGTACATTTGCTGTTTCCTTGTGTTGCTGTTCGGGCGAGTGTTTGTTCTGTATGTGGTATTTCCTGCATGACTCATTTTTGTACTTTTATGACGCATTTTCTGAACCAAGGAAGTTTTGAAATTTACCTCGGGTTACCATGGAAACCGTTCAATAAAACATAGATGGGACAAACTTGTTTTTGGGGAATGCTCAAAATATGTTTTGATGACCCCAAGGAACAATTTAAACCTGAATTCAATATTTTTTGTGCATTAATAAGCCCCTAAGACTACAACAAACTTCTAAAAAACCCGCATTTTTTAACTTCCTCATTAATATTCATAAGAATACATTATGGATATTAATAAAAGCATATATAATATTCAAGCTATAAGTCTCTGCTTTACTTTGGTACTTGTTTTGTCCTTCAATTGCCTCTAAAAACAAAGTTTTACCGATACCGGTGTGTCCAGCAAAGCCATGTCTATCATGAACAGCTTTGTCAACGATATCTTCGAGAGAATCGCTGCCGAGGCATCCAGACTTGCTCACTACAACAAGAGGTCAACAATCACCAGCAGAGAAATCCAGACCGCCGTCCGTCTGCTTCTCCCCGGTGAATTGGCCAAACACGCCGTGAGCGAAGGCACAAAGGCCGTCACCAAGTACACCAGCAGCAAGTAAATGCTTACCATGGAAACCGTTAAATAAAACATAGCTGGGACAAACTTATTTTTTGGGGCATGCTCAAAATTTGTTCTGAGGACCCCAACGAACAAGTTGGTACCCATGAAAAAGTCGAAGGGGGGTGCTACGGTAACCATGACTAGGACCCAGCCTAAAAGGTTCTGTTCGAGATATCCAAGTTTTAGATATCGAAGCTCAACTGTATGTAGTTTTGATGTATTTGTAAGCGCTTTGAAAGTAGAGATTATCACTTGAAATATAAGGATAGCAGTGACCCATCCAGAAACAAAGATAACAAGTGAAGCATTTTCAATATCAGCGCCTATATTCTTCCTCTGAACACTATTTTGTTATTTCCGAAATAGGCTTTTGTCAAGTAATGGCCTGAACTATATGTTGTTCTGCCCTCAACGTCCCGAATTAGATCTTGGTTTGATGGTCGTGTTAGAGGACTCTTACGGTAGAGATCAAACTACCCTTCATCATATATTCGGTGAGATAGGTGTGAACGGAAGAACCGACAAGAGGAATCTATTATACAGAGTTGATAGCATTAATTGATAAAACAACTGACGACACAAATGTTATCCTTTACCTGCCAAAGGCGCCTTTTCATGCCTTTGCAAATAAGGATGTCTGCTTTGTGTGTGTTCAGAGTAATAACTTTACTAAAGCTGCCCAATACTTTCGTTATTCATTGGCCTTCGTAAAAGAAAAGTCAGTTAATGAATATTTATCAATTCGTATTTCCTTAACAAATAATCAGTCAATGAACTCCGTGTCTCAATTGTGTTTAAAAAGACCCCAACACGTTGACAAAATGTATGTTTGAAAACAGCGGCATGACATTTAAAGTGATAGTCTGTACATACATGTCATACAATCATTTTAATAAAATCATAATATATGGTGTTGATAAAAATCATAATATATAGTGTTGGTTATGTTTAGTTATTGTTGTGAATAATTATACGCTTGCCGAACACGCCATATATAGCTTCGGTTGATATCGATTGTTTCCGCTTATAAAAGCTTTCCTACTTGGCTCATTCGAGTACTTGTACGTTTATTGTGAATATCGTGAAAAATGTTTGAAACACAGGTTTACCCAAGCTAAATATATCTTTTCAGTGACGTAGGAATATTCACATTTGACAGGTTAATAAAACAGGACAATACAAAAGTAAAACGTTCCCGAGTAAATACTAACATAACGGCAAAAATAAATCGAAATCTTCAATATAAAACACAGGAATGTTTTGCCTTCTTCGGCCTTCATTAAAATTCTAAAGAGATGTGATCCCCGAAAGCAAAAATTGCAACACAAAAGGAGAAAAATGCAGACTCGGTTTTATTGAATCTGTTCATGAGCAGTTAAATTTGTTATCTTGCGCAATCCTTCTTTTCAGCATATAAAGAAATAATTCATGTATTTTCAGGTATTTATAAACGCGTTACAATTACGAACTTTTACTTTAGATATAAGGATTTAGCACAGACACTTGGTCTGCTGACGAAATTTCCCTACCGTGCCAAAAATAAATATTACAACCTGATACATAATCTGACATTGTTAGTGCTTTTAATAAAACGACTAGGTATTTAGAATTTGGATAATCCTTATTTTGAAAATATGGTTTCTTCTATTTACCCAAAAGAACTTACTGTAAACAAAGCGAACCGATCTGTCATTCAGGCTTCCTTTTTATATTTTAATCTTTCCATCACTAATGATAAATTCTGAAGGGAGGTGATCCCCCGAAAGCAAAAATTGCAACACAAAAAGAGAAAATTGCAGACTCGGTTTTATTGAGTCTGTTCATGAGCAGTAATTGAAAGTGCAACACTGCTCACGCCCCTAGCACCGGCTTAAGCGGTATTCAATTTTCAGAACAAGAAGTACTGAAATTCATGATCTCGAAGGACCAGAAGGTATAACAACAAAGTTTCGTCTAAAATATACGACAAAAGGGAAGATTTCGATTTCAAAACTGTTAATTATCCTTCTCTAGATGGAGATGTTCCCCGATCTACATCTTATGGCGTTTACATTTCTCAACTAAAGATGTTTCCTTGTGTTGTTGTTCGGGCGACTGTTTGTTCTGTATGTGGTGTTTCCTGCATGACTCATTTTTACCGGGTTTTCCACGGAAAACTTCGGTTATTGAAATGCTGATGTACGGCGGGCGGGCGGCTGCCAGTTTTGTCCGGACGATAACTCCTAAATGGCTCATGCCATTGGATTGAAACTTCATACATAGAAAGTTCATGATAAGAGGAAGTGTCATACACAAGGTCAATAACTCTATTTTCACTAATATTGGAATTATGCTCCTTTGAACTTAAAAGTGTGTCAGTCCATATGTGCGTCCGTCTGGTCTTGTCCGGTCTGTAACTTAGAACTCCATGGATGGATTGTGAAATCACTTGGCATAAATGTTCCTCTAGACGGTACGGCGTGTCGCATGAAAAAACCATGTCAATAGCTGAAAGGTCAAGGTCATACTTAGAGGTCAAAGGTCAAAATCATGTATATTTTTAACTGGATTAACAGATGTTGCTTGTCCAAAGCATATCTCCTATACTACTTTGGCTAGGATCATCAAATATGGTGTGTGAGTACATACATCTTGGGATGGCGGAGTGTCGCATACTATTTATAGGTTTATGTGACCTTGACCTTAGACTTCATTTACAAGAAAAACTTGTCCGGAGCATAACTCCAATACGGAATCAGCTAGGATCACCAAATATGGTGTGTGAGTTCATCTTGGGATGGCGGAGTGTCACATACTATTTTTAGGTCAATGTGACCTTGACCTTGAACTTCGACCTCATTTACAAGAAAACCATGTCAATAGCTGAAAGGTCAATGTCATACTTAGAGGTCAAAGGTCAAAATCATGTATATTTTTAACTGGATTAACAGATTTTGCTTGTCCAAAGCATATCTCCTATACTACTTTGGCTAGGATCACCAAATATGGTGTGTGAGTACATACATCTTGGGATGGCGGAGTGTCGCATACTATTTATAGGTTTATGTGACCTTGACCTTAGGCTTCATTTACAAGAAAAACTTGTCCGGAGCATAACTCCAATACGGAATCAGCTAGGATCACCAAATATTGTGTGTGAGTTCATCTTGGGATGGCGGAGTGTCACATACTATTTTTAGGTCAATGTGACCTTGACCTTGAACTTCGACCTCATTTACAAGAAAAGCTTGTCCGGAGCATATCTCCTACACTACTTCAGCTACGATCACCAAATATGGTGTGTTAGTACATCTTGGGATGGCGGAGTGTCGCATACTATTTATAGGTCAATGTGACCTTGACCTTGACCTTGAACTTCATTTACAAGAAAAACTTGTCCGGAGCATACCTCCTATACAGAATCAGTCAGGATCACCAAATATGGTGTGTGAGTTCATCTTGGGTTGGTGGAGTATCACGTACTTTTTTTAGGTCAAGGTGACCTTGACCTTGAACTTTGACCTCTTTGGAAAAAAACCTTGTCCGAAGCATATCTCCTACACTACTTCAGCTAGGATCACCAAATATGGTGTGTTAGTACATCTTGGGATGGCGGAGTGTCGCATACTATTTATAGGTCAATGTGACCTTGGCCTTGACCTTGGGCTTCATTTACAAGAAAAACTTGTCCGGAGCATAACTCCTGTACAGAATCAGCTAGGATCACCAAATATGGTGTGTGAGTTCATCTTGGGTTGGCGGAGTATCACATACTTTTTTAGGTCAATGTGAGCTTGACCTTGACCTTTGACCTCATTTGCAAAAAACCTTGTCCGAAGCATATCTCCTACACTACTTCAACTAGGATCACCTTGGGATGGCGGAGTGTTGCATACTATTCATTGGTCATTGTGACCTTGACCTTGGGCTTTATTTACAAAAACACTTGTCCGGAGAATACCTCCTACACTACTTCAGCTAAGATCACCAAATATGGTGTGTGAGTACATCTTGGGACGGCGGAGTGTCACATACTATTTATAGGTCAAGGTGACCTTGACCTTTGACCTCAGTTACAAAAAAAGCTTGACTGGAAAATGTCTCCTACATCATTTCAACTATGATCACTAAATATTGTGTTTGAGTACATCTTGGGATGGCAGAGTGTCACATACTATTTATAGGTCAATGTGACCTTGACCTTGGGCTTTATTTACAAAAGAATTTTGTCCGAAGCATGTACCTCCTTTACCGAATTAGCTACGATCGCCAAATATAGCATGTGAGTTTGTCTTGGGATGGCGGAGTGTTGCATATTAATTTTATGTTAATGTGACCTTGACCTCATTTGCAAATAAAAACCTGTCCTGAGCATATCTTCTACACTACTTCAGCTAAGATCACCAAATATGGTGTGTGTGTGTGTGAGTACATCTTAGGATGGCAGAGTGTCGCATACTATTTATAGGTCAATGTGACCTTGACCTTCGGCTTCATTTACAAAAATAATTGTCTTGAGCTTACACCTGACACTGAATCAGCTAGGTTCATCAAATGTGGTGTGTGAGTTTGTCTTGGGATCACATACTAGTTATAGGTTAATGTTAATAAATGGCTTGTGCGGAGCATATCTTCTACACTACTTCAGCTAGGATCACCAAATATGGTTTGTGAGTAGATCCTGGGATACCAGTGTCGCATACTATTTAAAGATCAGTGTGACCATGACCTTGACCTTTGACTTCATGTACAAAAAAGTCTGTCATCCCTACACCGAATCAGCTAGGATCATTAAATATGGTGTATGAATTCTGAAAGGGGTGATGACCCGATAGCAAAAATTGCAACACAAAAAGAGAAAATTGCAGACTCGGTTTTATTGAGTCTGTTCATGAACAGTAATTGAAAGTGCAACACTGCTCACGCCCCCTAGCACCGGCTTAAGCGGTATTCAATTTTCAGAACAAGAAGTACTGAAATTCATGATCTCGAAGGATCAGAAGGTATAACAACACTGAGAATGAAGTACGGGGCGACGTTTTACGGCCGCCACACAAACACTTAACATCTGCTGTTGTGAAGATTATAAATTCTGAAAGGGGCGATCCCCCGAGAGCAAAAATTGCAACACAAAAAGAGGACATTGCAGACTCGGTTTTATTGAGTCTGTTCATGAACAGTAATTGAAAGTGCAACACTGCTCACGCCCCCTAGCACCGGCTTAAGCGATATTCAATTTTCAGAACAAGAAGTACTGAAATTCATGATCTCGAAGGATCAGAAGGTATAACAACACTGAGAATGAAGTACGGGGCGACGTTTTACGGCCGCCACACAAGCACTTAACACCTGCTGTTGTGAAGATTATAAATTCTGAAAGGGGTGATCCCCCGAGAGCAAAAATTGCAACACAAAAAGAGAAAATTGCAGACTCGGTTTTATTGAGTCTGTTCATGAACAGTAATTGAAAGTGCAACACTGCTCACGCCCCCTAGCACCGGCTTAAGCGGTATTCAATTTTCAGAACAAGAAGTACTGAAATTCATGATCTCGAAGGATCAGAAGGTATAACAACACTGAGAATGAAGTACGGGGCGATCTTGAGTTCATCTTCGGATGCTGGAATATTGCATACTTTTTGTAGGTCATGTGGCCATGACCTTGACCTTTGACCTCAAATATGAACAAAGATTGTCATTTAGGGTAACTTGAGTCCAAATTGTGGTCTTACTATGCAATCTTTATTTTCATTTTGCAGTTGCATATTGCAGGCCTGCTTACAAAACGCATATTGTCAGTGCTTTGCTTTGGGGCATTTGTCACGTGCTGTGACACATTTCTTGTTCTGGGAGTTATGCCCCTTTGAACTTAGAAATCACCAGTTAATACTGCAGGAAAACCCGGTTTGATGTTGTGTCGACATTTCTTGTTGTACTTTTATTCGCTTTGCCCGAGCCTGTTCTTTGCTAATTGATTTTAATAGTCGTAATTTAGTTATAACTCATAAACTTCTTAAGCAAGGCTACAGATATCATAAAATTCGGAAAGCTTTTTCAAAATTCTATTATCGAAATGTACCCCTCATTAGTAAATATAACTGCAATTTACGGGCGTTACTGCAACAAGGTATTTCTCATCCATATTTCTTGTGATGTTATCTACAAACTTAGGAAAAATCAGGGTCATATCCATTTTCACGATTTGTTTATTAAACGCATTAAAACTTTTAGGAAGAAAGGTTATGACCCTATTATATTGCAACACATTGCAGGTTTGGTTATCGACCCCTTTACAGTCGGTCGGTAGCTACGCTTCCCTCTTTGCTTGCACGATGACAGGCCGAGGGTAGTACTCTATGATTGTATACTTTTAAACCCAGAAATGGGATGAGCTTACCAGAATCATGTATTACCTTTTCTCTGTCGTGCCCATAACGGCTTCCCTGCAGTTGCCCTGTCTTCAGCAAAGTCATTGAGTACATATTTGACGGACTTTCACAATTGTTATGCTATGTTTTACATTTTGTACTGTGATTACTATCTTCTATGTTGTGGGGAAGTCCGGCGGGGGTACATTTATTTACAATGTTTGTTTAGCATGGGTGACTTTGAGATAAGTGTGACGTTAGGACGTCCGTAAACCGGTTTAAACTCCCAGTGGTGATTTTGCTACTGACCGTGCCAAGGCGGTTCTCTCTTTGTTACCCTTACTTTTGTTTGTCATGTGTATGTGTGCTTGTGTTTGTTTATGTGTGTCTCTGGTGCTTGTGTATTGTTGGTGTTTTCTGTGTTGTCCTCGTGTGTTTGAGTGTGTTTGGTTGTTTGTGTGTGGCATGCTGTCTATCGATGTGTTAGTGGTGATTGCGTCTTGTATGTGACTTTCTACTGTATGTGTGTGTATGCGTATAAATTGCTGTATAAATTGCTTTCTGTAGGTGTTTTGGTGATGGTGGCGTTTTGTGTGTGGCTTTTCCTGCTTGACTTTACTACTTTTTCAATCATATGAGAAGCAAAAATGGTAATATCGCATGACACTATCCAATATGAACCAGTGTGTTATCGTGGAGGTTATTAATTAATACTCTAGTTTGAAAGAAAGGGAAAAATATAGAAGTGTCTTGGAAATATGTCCATTTTGTATATTAAACGCATTAAAACTTTTAGGAGGGCAGGTTATGACCCCGTTATTTTGTTTGGTTATTGACTGTTTTACAATTGGTAGCCACGTTTCCTTCTTCGCTTGCGCTATGAGAGGCCGGTGGTAGCAATCTATGATGAAAACTCTTTACCCCGGAAACGGGATGAGTTTTATAGACGCACATATTTATTTATTCCATGTCGTGCTCTTAATGAATACCTTGTGTAGCCGGGTTAAACCCGAGGGTTGTATTACCAAATGTGACAGAGACAGTGCCTTATTCAAGCCCTTATGCATTGCCGCTCCTGTTTGCACCTCCACCCCCTCCGCCTACATGTACCCCATCCCCCTCTTTTTACGCCATCTATGTACGGGTCACGTTCACGTCCGACATTGACTATACAGCCTGACCACACATATACAGTCCCACCTGTTGCTCCACAGGCCAGTTTTTCTAGACAATTCCATTCCACTCAAGCCCCACATGTTTTTGCAGGCCAGAGACCCCCTCCCCCTACTCCCAGCCAGAGTTTTATAAACCCAAGGTCTGTTATGGTTAATGCCAACCAGAAAGTGCCAAAATTTCCAGAATTTAGTGGTGAGACCAAGGGTGATGAGTTTGATGTTTCGGGCTTATGAGGTTAATTGTTTGTTGCCTAGCAACCAATATGGAAATCATTTAATCCTGGAAGCTATGAGAAGGAGTTTGAAAGGCAGGTCTAGGTCTGTTTTTCTGCATTTGGGAGAAAATGCTGGTGTGAGAGATGTTTTTGGATGAACTGGAGGGTTTGTACGGCAATGTGGCTTCAGCAGAAAAGCTGAAGGAGAGGTTTTACTCTGCCTTTCAAGAGGCAGGAGAGACGGTAGCAGACTACAGCCTGCGCCTGGAACAATTGCTCAGGCATTCCAGTGTAGGACTGGACTATTTTACTAAATCTGAAATGCTTAGGAGCAGGTTGTGGTCTGGCCTGAGAAATGAGATGCTTAAGAATATCTCCAGGTATAAGTACGAGACCGTTACAGATTTCAATGAGCTGGGGAAAGAATTGAGAAACATAGAGTTAGATCTGGAGAGAAGTATGAGATCAGCAGTGATGAAAAAAAGAGAAAGAGGTTGGGTCTGGGGTCCAGATAGAGCAGAAAGCAGAGAGTAAAGGGTCTAATGTTGAGGAAGTGAATGCCAACATGACATCTGTTGAGCATAGGTTGTTGAAGCAGATGCAGGAGATGACAGACCAGTTTAAAAGAATGAATGGTATGATAAACACGCTAGAGAAAGAAGTGATAAAGTTGTGACTCGACTGGGACTCGAACCCAGGGCCTCTGACTTGCCATGACAACACTCTACCGACTGAGCTACCAAGCCACGCAGTAAAGCCTATCAACTTATTTCACCATAATCTCTACCCGGCTACACAAGAATTCGTCGCTTACATATTCTTCATCCCGACTGTGTTAGGTTCGGTACCGTGACACTTGCAATTGCTCTGACTTACGCAAAGTCGTTCCATTCAGTACATATCTGGATGACTTTCACAGTACATTTGTATTTTACGAGATATATTACATAGTGTCCTGTGTTTACCGTCTTCGATGTGGTGGGGACTAAGGCGGGATACTTTTATTTACACTGTTTGTAAAACTAGGGTGACTTTGAGACAAGTTTTAGGCGAGGATGTCCGTAAACCGGTTAAAACCCCATTGGTTGCTTTGTCACTGTACGTTCTAAGGTGGTTCTCTCTTTGTCTCCTTTATGTAATGGTTTGCCTCGTACCTTTGTGTCTTTGTACTTTATTATTATTATACCACATCTATATAGCGCTCTTTTCACACAGGATATGTGCGTTAAAAAGCGCTTCATATAGATAAACTTTACGTACAAAACAGGGTATATTCAATGCATCTGGAACTTTTAAAATAAAATATATTTAATACTTACATATAGATAAGAATAATAACAACAAATAATTTATTTAGAGCATAGGTAAACCAACTTCACCCTTTCCGTAAGTTTATCTTTCTGTGTCGTATTATGCTCTATTATATTGTGTCATCGCACTCAGATCACCTAAGAAACTTGAACGTAACATTCTATGCACTGTGTAAGTACGTCACACAGTTATGGTCCGGAATCAACAGACTTGGGTACATTTTTGGGCATAAAACACTACACATAAAATATTGCCTTACATATATTGGGTAACATAACATATCAATTTGATGTTCTTGCATATAAACTAAGCAATACAAATAAAACAACTGTTATATACGCGCAATATGCAACCCCTCCAGTCAAACACTATTCGACCCGCTATGTAATGAGGGAGTACACAAAGGATAAACAAGTTGGCTTCCTTCCAAAAGGAAGCCAAGGAGAGGCCTGCAGTAGTTTTTATCGAACATTTGCTATATACAGGGGCCGTTTGACAAGGTTTTAGCACCGGGTCGTAAATAGTTTTCTATAAATAACTATTGTGCATATCAGGTAGTACATGCGTTATAAACCAAGACGGTGAATGTCAAGCGCCACTGCTTAGGAGATATATACTGCTTTAATCGTTGCAAATACATGTAGTTCTTTGAAAAAAATGTTTCTTTGAATTGGAATTTATCCAGTCAGCAAGCTTCTCTAATGACGTAATAAAGGGTGCGGATAAACTTAGGTTTCTTAGTATAGAATAGAATATATATTAGAACAGGTTTTATTTACCAACCATGGATTTACAAATGAACGCATACTAAAAAATTTATGATTAACATAATTGACATGAAACTAAAACACGTGTATCATATCTTAGGCACATATTGGTAAATCACATATAAAAAACAATACATTTTATTCATCTTGCTTCCTCGTGAAGATCTAAGAATTGAAAACCTGAAATGACTAATATTCTTAATATTTAGTCATTTCGGGTTTTCAATTTTTATTTGGTGTATACGGATGAAAACATATTTTAGAAACATTCTAAGATCATTTCCACAGTTTGAAAATTATAACCAAGCAACACAATGATCACCTGTGCGAATAGCCACAACTCGTCCCGTTCGGTAAACGGCGATATTCTTTTTACCATCCCAATTCAAAACTCCTCGAGATAAATTGTAAACCATCCCAGAATACGCTGACATCCAATTCAAACACTGTGGAGAGACCTGAGGGTCTCTCCAATAAATTCTGAAGGGAGGTGAACTCGTATTATAACAGAGCTGTAATATGGTATTAGTTCTTGTGTGTCTATTGGTGTTTTCTGTGTTCATTTCGTGTGTGTGTGTGTGTGTGCGTTTGGGTGTGTGGTTGTGTGTGTGTGTGTCATGCTGTCTATCGATGTTTTGGTGGTAGTTGCGTCTTGCATGTGGCTTTGCCTGCTTGACTTTACTACTTTTCCATATCAAAATATTAATTATAGCGTAAAATGTCCTATTACCGGAACCCGAAAAGTCCAGTCAAAGTAGATCTAAAGAGGGGATCCCGTATACTGTTCCTACAACATATCTCATCGGCTGCATATCGGACAAATCGAGACACGGGGTGCTGCATTGGATCGTACATGCTTACCTGCCCACTGCCCATATATTACATGACCAAGTTCACTGGTAAGCCAAAATAAGGAACCTGGGTTAGCTTACCAGGAACCCCTGGCACTGGCTGAGGGCAGGGTAGCAAGACATGCCTGCAAGACTCCCAATGTACCAGCGCGGTATAGGGATGCTTGTTTCACTACGGTTCTCCCTCCGGCATTGGAACTGGAGTTACCAGAGGTACAAAGCATATAGGGATGCCCCATTTGACAACAGCACTCCCTCGGAATCCGACACATGGACAGCGGAATTCCGCTGACACAACACCCGCAACAGCAAGGGGATTCCCTAGAAGTCCAAAAAATCTTTATTTGTGCAGCATTATGTTTGAAAAAGGGGATGGGGGGGGTAAAATGTCTAAAAGTCATAAGAGAGTGCAGGATCAACACGCTGTGGCTAATGTAGCAGTTATGATAATCGCCGATTATTAGCTACGTTTTCTTACTGTCCTAATAATATACCGGTATGTTAAAGAAATGCGTTTTTAGAGAGATCTTTTGAAACATGCCAGTGAGCTTACATCTGTATGGCTGATGGTAGAGCATTTCATAGTTTCGGAGCTGCATGCATAAACCTTCTCTCACCATATTTTACCTTACGACGTTTTGGTACAACCAACGACAAGGAGCAACCTGCTGATCTTAATTCTCTGTGGGGCCTGTGCGCGCAGGCACGCGTGTATGTCTCACTTATTTTATATCGGTGTTTTAGTAATTGATACGTCTTGTGTGGCTTTTCTTGCTTGAATTTGCACTTTCATTACTATTCATCAACAGACTCAATAAAACCCAGTCTGCAATTTTCTCTTTTCGCATTGTTACTTTTGCCTTCAAAGGATCTCCCACTTTCAGGAGATTTTGATTTTGAGATTCAGAGATTTTGGACATGGTTAAAATACCTGCTGTGTAATATACAAATATTTCGCAACGTCGTATTCGGGTGATTGTCGTATTTTAATGACGTCACGTAATGAATAATTATTTATTGCCGTGCAACGTCGTCTTCTTACGTTTCCCGTAGTTCAATAACGTTACGTCATACTTGTTATAATTTTATATACGTTTAAAATGTTTGAAGATATGCAATAGACGTAACGTCAAAAACTATTCTAACGCAATCTGTCAGTTTCCTGCAATCTGATTGGCTCATGTGACCAAATTTGCGGCATATAAAAAGTGTTTTATATGTCGCAAATTCAACCAATCGAAAACGGCCGAATTACAGCATTAGCCTGTAAATATATTAATGCGCTTTGTTTATCTAACACTTAGATCTACTAATAAATCTGTATGCATACAATGACATATATTCAAGTTCAGTCCGGTATTTTGAAAGTTATTAGTTTTCATTGTTTGTCACGACTTGACCGGTCTCTTATATGTCATGTGGTGAATTATTGAGATACTCTAAGCGTTGTGATCCAGATTCAACAATATTTATCATACTATTCAAACATAACGTTATAACGTGACGTCATTGTTACAGACGACGTTTTTGCGTATGGCGCCAAAGACTAAGATAACGTTACTTTTCCTGACATGTGTATTGAATGTGTATTGAACATGTGAAATAGCTGTCGCATAATTATTCATTGCCAATGTAATAGTGAACTTATAATTGAGCCGGTGTTTTGACTGTGTAAACCAGGGTGAAACAAAATCCAGTTATTTTAAGAAATCTGAGAGAAACTGGGCACTATTTCTCGCCTCATCACTCATTTAATCACCTGCGCGCATGGGATATAACACCAATTTGGCATTTTTCGTGTTAAGATTACGTTAGAATAGGGTTAACCCTACTGTAATTTGAAATTTGCGACGGTATATGAATTTTAAAGGTCTTAAATTATTTTAATGACTCCGCCTTCGGCGTCGCCACTAAAATAATTTGCGACCGTTAAAAACCTCATATACCGTCGCAAATTTCAAATTATAGTAGGATTAACCCTATAGTGCCACTTTTGAAAATATGTTAATCCAGCGCTTTCATCTCAATAGAACATAGCATCTGTTATTTTATTATAGTATTGATATTATTATATATCCAAAGAAAGGTAATACAATGTGCTTCTTTGTTAATGAATTTATTTTTTTCTTGAGATAAATCAAGAATAATCACCGTACGAAACATAAGTAACAGCTAAAATACGGATGTCCCGCGTTACATTTTCATCCGACATAATTTAATTTTCATTTCATTTTGCCGTTAAGCGAGGGAAATTTCATATAAATCGTCTGCAGCGCTGAAGTTACGTCATTTCCAGACGTTATGGTTAAAAGTATTTACAGAATTCAGGATTAACAAATTGTGACCTAGTGAAAAAACAAAACACGGAAAAATGTTGCAAGTGCAACTTTCACCAATGTATCTGTTAACCTAAACCTGTTCGATAGTCTGAAAATTTCTTTGCAAAATACCTTTTTATTTAAGATTTATATTCTAAAATATGTTCTGTGTACCATTGTTATACGCGTTTAAACAATACATTGTATTTGTCCCATTAAATGTCCCCAGTTATAAAATGACGTTTAATTGTGCAATAAAGACAAATTTAAAATACCTCGAATAGAACTGAAAGCTTTAAATATGCAATCTGTGTCGTCTGTACAATTACCCAGAAATATTTCTAATTTCTCTTCCCTTCAACCTTTTGTTCGTTTAAAACAACTTAATATTCAGTCGGCATCATCTTTTCACATACCATCTCTTTCTATTAATAAATGTTTTTTCAATGGACCAAGAGGTGTACTTTCACCTTTAAAATCTGTTATCCAAAATGTTTCTTCTATTCGTAAACGGTCCTTATGCAGGCGACACAGAGTGTATCCAATTATCCAAAAGTGCTTTGCTAAGAGGTGCATATGTTGTAGTAACATTTCTTGTAATTCCACTATAAAATCTACAGTTAATGGTAGAACATTTAATGTCAAGATAAACTCAGACGTTGATTGTACTACTACTAACGTTATTTATGTTTTAACTTGAAACGCGCCTAGTTGCGGTATACAGTACGTAGGACAAACAGGACGTGCTTTGAAAACTCGATTTCGTGAGCATGCATATCAGTGTCGAAATCGTAAACTAAACAATTTTTTATACCAACACTTTCGGAAATCTGGCCATTCTTTTAAAGATGTCTTTGTACAAATTGTTGAGCATATAACATATGATAAGGAGGCGACTAGTAGCTTTAAATCGAAAGCTAGATTTATATCTGAATTAAATTGGATCAAAAAATTGCAAACACCTTTTCCTTTAGGACTGAATGATAATATTTACCAGACTGGAAATATTTCAAAAGAACTAGATATAGATATTTTTTCAATTTTTTTCCAATAGAAAACGCAAATCTCGAATACATGGCATTCGCAAAAATGGTAATATTAAACGGAAATCTCGTTTGAAAATGACTCTTCTTGATCTACATACTTTACGCCTAACTTCGGGCAAACATGCCATGCTTTCTAGACTTTCCTCCTTATCTATATGTACATTAAAAGAAATTGACGAGCAAGCCGATAAAATTATTTTTCGATCAGATCATCTCATAGGAACGGCTAGTTTGATACAAAGCTTTACTCTACATGTTCTCAGACCGCACATTGACAAATTATCTGAACACCAAAGATTCTTCTTGAAAATTCCTTTTATCAATAAAGGTATTGATTTTATTGACCTCCAAAGTATTTTAGAGACAAAAATGTAATTGACACTATTCCTAAATACTTTAAAAATACAGAACCACCTATCATCTGCTACAAATATAACAATCCCATCAGAAATACAATTTTCAACTATAATAAAATTGTGGCCGACCTTAATATTAATGATAATATTCCTGATAATTGAGATTGCGCCACCTCAAAATTTTGCTATTCTCCGGCTGCTCATGTGATTACTGGTAATTTTGAGATAATTAAGGATAAACGTCTACGATCTCTTTTGAATAAAGGTCCCAAATATAGAATACCATCCTTGATAGATTTTAACTCTTGTCGAGTTCAGATTGCGGAGGCTTTACATAAGCTTAGTATTAAATGGTGTCGAAGAGAACATGTTGAGTTTAATGCTCTTTCTTGTTGGGAAAAAACTAATTTTTGATATAATTGATAAACGCATTTCCTTTTACAGCTCTAATAAACACTTTCTTCCACCTAAACCTAGAACTTCTTTTAGACATCTTAAAAAGGGTTTACAGGATTTCCATTCAAAATACGTTTTTGTTCCTGCTGATAAGGCATCGAATAATGTGATTATTATTTGACGATTACATTATATCGATGTCTTGAAGCAGGAAATTATTAATACCAAGTCATACATTTCAGTTACCACTGACGAAAAGACCATCATTTCAGATCATGTCAAAAAGTGTGAACAATTTGGAACGATATTAAAATTACGCAACATAAACTTCCTACAATGTATTGGTTACCAAAACTACATAAAAACATATAAAGCGCGTTTCATTGCAAATTCTAGTTCATGTACAACTACTAAATTGTCTATACTTTTGACTTCTTGTTTAACAAAGGTAAAGGAACATGTAAAATTCTACTGTGATAAGACTTATGAAAATTCTGGAATAAATATCTTCTGGTCTATTAAGAACTCTTCAGAAGTCTTAAACAAACTTAACGATAAGTTCTTCTGCGACACGGTATTTCACATCCTGAATTTTATGGTGATGTGATTTACAAACTTCGTAAAATTATTGGACATACCCATTTTCTCACTTTGTTCATCAAATTTGTTAAACAATTCATTAAAAAGGGATATGATCCTGTAGTACTACAACATACTGCATGTTTGGTTGTGAACCCTTTTACAGTTGGCAATCACGCTGGCCTCTTTGCATGTACGCCGACAAGAAAGGTTTAGTACTCTATGAAGGCGACCTCTTAAATCCAGAAATGGAAGGAGAACGTCGGATATCTGTACTATTTCATTTTTGTCGTACCCTTTATTACTTTTCTACAGTTACTCTGTTTGCAGCTCAATCATTGAGTACACTAGCGATAGGTGGATACAGTATGTTCACTTAAATGTTTTTTCGTTATACATGCACTTTACCATTGTATTTGCCGTCGCGGTTGTTGTAGATTAGTCGGAGAGGGGATACGTTTATTTACACTGTTTGTCTTTTAGGGTGGAGATGGAATAAGAGTGAGGTTGGGCGCCCATAAACCGGTTTAACCCCCCAGTGACTTTTGTCACTGACCGTTCCAAGGCGGTACTTCCATCTTCCTCCTATTGTATGTTTGTTTTGTCTTTGTGTGTCTCTTGTTGTTTTTTCTAGTTATGTACATTTGCTGTTTCCTTGTGTTGCTGTCCGGGTGAGTGTTTGTTCTGTATGTGGTGTTTCCTGCACGACTCATTTTTGTACTTTTAAAGTTGTTTTATTTTGAAATGCGTGAATTAATTAAATAATAATTCATTGTATAAAATACCTTTTTTTCTGTTGATTAATCTGATATATAACTTATGATAGTTATCTTAATATAGTGTATGTTATCAAGAAATTAAATAGTCCCCATGAAATGCCCCCACTTCTAAAATGACGTTTAATTTTACAATAAAGACAAATTTAAAGTTGTTTTATTTCGAAATGCGTGAATTAATTAAATAATAATTCATTGTATAAAATACCTTTTTTCTGTTGATTAATCTGATATATAACTTATAATAGTTATCTTATTATAGTGCATGTTTTCAATAAATTAAATAGTCCACATTACACGTCCCTTTCAAATATTTGACGTCGCAGAACGGGTTAAATATTGACTTTAGTTTTCGTTCTTTTTTTAATAGGTTTTAATGATGAAGAGTGGGTGACAAAGTAAACGATAATATAAACTCATATACAAACAAATGCAAGCAACACAGGAAATATATTAAATCAAAATATCGCCAGAAATGTCAGGAAATACGATCTATACCAAGGAATTATAACGAAACTTATGAAGCGGTCAAAAAACGAACGCAGCGAATGAAAGGGTTAGACAAATCAGAATATGAAAGAAACAGAAAACAGGAATACAGAATGCGTAAAAAATAGACAAGCAGTTCTCGACAGCATGGAGAAGATAATTATGTTTAAAACACCTTTCTTCATGACTTTCATTCTGCATTAAGCAACCACCGGATTTAAAATGTCTGTTTTTCTTCTCTCCTAAAACCACGGTTTTCTGGTCCTATGAGATCATGAATTTCAGTACTTCTTGCTTTGAAAATTGAATACCGCTTAAGCCGGTGCTAGGGGGCGTGAGCAGTGTTGCACTTTCAATTACTGTTCATGAACAGACTCAATAAAACCGAGTCTGCAATTTTCTCTTTTTGTGTTGCAATTTGTGCTCTCGTGGGATCACCTCCCTTCAGAATTAATAGTGGTTTTTTTTAACTGTAAAGGGAATTTAATTTTCACCAGTATTTTTGTTGATTATTTTATTTGTATCTTAACTCTTTCCCTGTTAAATATTTATGTAAGAAATAATGGCATGGTGAAAATTTATCAGCTGAATTTTTAAATGGCATATTGTACTTAGTTTTTTTTTGTATTGGTAGAAACTGTAGTAAGAACTATTACATTTTCACCAGCAAACAGAGTAGACCCTGATCAGACCGTGTCATCTTGGTCTACTCTGTTTGCAAATGAGTGAAGAAGATTTTATATGAGGGAAAGGGTTGATTTGTATTGTCGCACATTGTGGCATAATGATGATAATGTCCGTATTCGCTGTCGTAAACGTCGACGTCATGTCATGATGTGTAACGTCAGGGGACACCAGTAGCGTACGTCACGTCAATAGCATTGAAAGCGCTAACGCAAATAAACGTAAAGAACTGGATTTGTCATTTATTTTTTTCATATACATACATATATATATATAGGGGAGAGAGAGAGAGAGAGAGAGAGAGAGAGAGAGAGAGAGAGAGAGAGAGAGGGGGGGGGGGGGTGGGGGGCTGACAATACGCCATCTGGGTTAACCAAATATGGATCAAAACTGCAAATGACACGGATGCACCCAATTACAGGAGGAGGTATACATTTCACTGTTCCGTGTACAGAACATCCCGAGTAGAAACACCGACCTACCTCGGAATCATTCCGAAGGCATCCTCACACAAAATAGCCAAACGAACAGAATAGTTAACATTTTCCCTGTTTAACCCTTTATTTCATAGAAACGCATTTGCAAACATAGTACACCCAGGTCAGAGGGCTCCTATTGACGGCTCCTGATAAAGTATATTTTGTTCGTAGTGTAAATATAAAATATGCTCGATAACAATATCAATGTTCTCGGGTTCGTTCCCCCGCCGGACCAAGTCCCTCGAATGAGACTTTATAAACGGAACTCATATCAGTCCTTTTCTCCGGGACCTCCAATTAGCCTATAGTTGGCAGAAACGGACGTTAACCCTTTCGCTGCCAATACCGGATCTGTGATTACCTATGCAAACAGTTTGGATCCAGATGAGACGCCGAGTAACTCGGCGTCTCATCAGGACCCAAACTGTTTGTTACTGTTACTGTGTTTTTGAAACAAAAATGAAGAAAATCAAAAGAATGAATTTGTAGCAGACGACCAAGTTAGCAGACGACAGTATTTGGCAGCGAAAGGGTTAATCAACACAAACAAACCACTGCAAAAAATCAGTTCGTTCATATTCACGAAGACATTGTTTCTCACATGAATTTAAACTTTATACAGTGCCCCTCCCTACAACGGCCCTCTCAATAACGATTCCCTCCTTACAACAACGCATTTCCCTGTTTCCGAAACAACACGGCTTCAGGAACAACCTTTTTCATCGTATTTTCTTTATGCCTCCATCAAACCCTATGCTGTGACCACTCAATAGAATCGTCACAAAGTGACGATTCTAAACAGTGGTCACAACATAGGGTTTGATAGAGGCATAACGGTTTTAGTTCTCGAAATAACCTTATCTGGGGATCTGCAAACAAGCTAATTATGTTTGATTTTTCCTCCCTATAACACCTCCCTCTGAACAACACATACAATCTTCGTATCCCAATGGGTGTCGTTGTAGAGAGGGAGCACTGTAAAGGTTAGCGTGCATGTATGAAATAATTACAACATGAATATTTATAACCCGATAGTTTATAATATCATATACATATACACTGGACGTGTTTGGTATTGGTATCGCTCGGTATATAAAATGAAAACCTGCAATGCATGAAAAATGGAGAAAAAAAGAAAGAAAAGAAACTGCCTTGGAATCTAACCTCTAGCAATCTAAACAAACGTCGTATGCGTTTCGTTGTCAGAAATATGGCCATTGTCAAACGGTTTGGGTCATTTAACAAATGCAATCAAAACATTGACTGTAGGGAGCGATGTTACCCCTTTCCCCAGCTGAGTATTCATATAAGGTATAACATCACGAATATCTATTTGCTGCTTTTTCTTATAAAAGCACATGTACACAGATTGTGTTTCGTATTGGCAAGCACTGTAGAGTTAGATCTATCTCAAGTATAATTTTATAAGCAATCTGAACAGACTCTTATCAGACGGCTCCTGCATGAGTCATATGATATGGGTTAACTCTGTTTGCAAGGCTAACTTATCTTGTATGAGGGAAAAGGGTTAAAGGCATCAACGGACTGCTATAAAAAGGACCCCATCATAACCAAATAGTGAGTGAGTGAGTTGGGTTTAACGTCCGACCAACAGTATTTCAGTTATATGCAGACGGCACCCGCCTGAGACAAGTTATAGTGCTGCCTCACTGAAATACCCCTGCCGCGGGCGCATGGCAAGGGCATCCCACCCAGTCACATTATCCTGACACCGGGCCGACCAGTCCTAGAACTACATCTTTTAATGTCGAGCGCAGACAAGGGAGCTACTAGTACCAACTTTTAACGACTTTTGGTCTGTCGCGGCCGGGGATCGAACCCACGACCTTCCGTACCGCAGGCGGACGCTCTACCACTGAGCCATGCGGCCGGTCATAACCAAATAGCTATAGCATGTTTCACTTTCTATGGCACAGTTTTACCCATTCCCTCATATGCTATTTTCAGATTCAACCTCTTTGAATAAAACTACCGAAAAGGAGCATTATCTAGAGAAAAGGAACTTATTATATTTTTGTAGTTTTGATTTGAAACCATTGTGATAAATAGAGCATTTGCTCCTATTGAGCAAATGCTCTGTTTATCACAAAAGTTTCAGAAAGTCACCTTTACTGAGGCGGCAAACGGCGTCAATATGAGGGAAAAGGTTAAGGGTTATATAGTAAAAAGAATCTTACAGTCGTGTTCGTTACGTATTGTTTTTATTGAACTCGTTTACTATAATGAATATGACACTGGCTAAAACTAATTTTATAGTGAACTTGCTTCATGAAAACAATTTGTAATGAACACTTATGCAGGATCCTCTTTAGCTGACTTTTTATAATGGCTTATGTACAGAGAATATTTTGGCATAAGTAAAAACTGTACGTTTGATAGGGTATTACTCCAAGGAGGTTTTGAATGGTCTAGTTGTTACAACTCTATTTGGAATGAGACGTTTTGCAAGATCTAATAATTTATCTGTTATTTGTCTTGCAGATGTGTTAACGTCATTATCTTTAATGACGTCCCAGTCAACATCTGTAGTGTTTACCTAAGATGGTCATATTCGGCTTTGTCACACTTCCGTTTTTCCGTTTAATAGTTGTAACCCTTTCACCGCCAATGTCACAAAAATGAACCACGACAAATAGTGCAGTCCCAGATCAGACGCCGCCTTTTCAAACCGAATGATTTAACAAAATTGGTTTGCAAACGACAATTAGAAATTTGGCGCCGAAAGGGTTAAATAAGTTTTAGTTTTAAAATGAAATGAGTTGAAATGGTAATATATTGGGCACTGGTAACGAGTATTTCGATCAGAACTGGGACTTGATACACTTGATTCAAGAGTAGTTGGGTAGTTTACTAGCATCTCAGATAGCAAGCCTGTATTGGCCCAACGTTGGCCCAACAATGTTCACTTTGTTGGGCCAATGTTGGAAAATGATGTTGGCCGAATGTAGGTTTGCTCATTGCGGATTGGTTGGGGGCAACTGTTGGCACACCGTTGGGCCAACATCACCCAAATATTACTTATCGTTGGAACAATGTTGGGCCACCATAAGCAAATATGTATTATTATCGAGCCAATATTGGGCCAGCATCACCCAAATATTCACTTATCATTGGACCAATATTGGGCCAACATCGGCAAATGTGTATTATCATCGAGCCAATGTTGGGCCAACAGAGTACCAACTATTGCCCAGCTATTACTTTTGTTGGCATCAGTCTCCAATAAGGTTCGAAACCCGGTGGGAATGAAGTCTTGATGGCATTTACCTGGGATGCAGAAGGTTGGTGGACTGTTCGATAGCCACATAAAACACTAGTAGAAACAAACAAACAAACCAGTTGTTTTATTCTTTAAGTATCATGATTTAACAAGTCATTTGAAAACAATCTGGAAAAAAGTCAAGCGTCTTGTGCGGAAACAAACCAGCTTTTCCACTTCCCCATGTTATTCGTAGGGTAGATCTATCTGATGAAATAAATGTGCAAGTTAGGAATATTCCTTCATATCCAGTTCTCGGAAAACTACATGTGCAAGGCTTATGCCCCAAAGTATGTAGAATGGTTTGTAATACAAATCAGTTATATCGGTGCATCTATAAAAAATCTCCTCTCTAAAAAGTATTCTTGTAAACAATACATTTACAGGCTAGAACTAGATCTAGATCTACTATCCTTAAAATCCGTTTACCGACACTTTTAATGGATTTGATGAAATGCCGGATATTATAACAACACATTGTGATAAAACGTCGTGTGTGCAAATAATGTGATAGATGTTTAGATATTTCTGAATAGATCTAGAATCTACATCGTCATTTTGGTAAGCACCGGTATTAGATCTACTGCAAGGTCACTGGCTATAAATAATGTTTATTTATTTTAGAAACTGTCTTTCATTATCTTAACTCTGTTAGATTATAGTGTTTGCCTTTAAAAATCTACATTTCGTGCAGATGAAAATCAATATATCTAGAATCTAATCACATTTTTGACTGGCCTTCGTGTCGTCTGCTCTAGAACTGGATATGTACAAATTCACGGCCGAATGGTACGGTCTTATAGAATTATCGTCTCGCCTCGCACAATAGATCTAGATAATATTTTTTATTTGAAAATCTAAATATATAAGTTAGATATTTTGTGATACGCAAATTAAGTATTTTATAAGTTCATAAATGGGAAAATTTAAATAAATGTCATTTTGTATTACTTGTAACGCACATCATATTCGGTAATTAAATGTTTAGTGTTTTCTTTTTAAATTAAATGAGACAAAATATTTGTTGAATAGAATTTTACGACTTCTATCGAAATACCGTTGGGCCAACTTTGACCCGACGTATCGTGTTTTATAGTTGGCTATGCAATGTTGGCCCAACGTTGTCCCAACGAACACCAACCAACGCCGTCAACGAGAGAAAGACGGTTAGGTAGATGACGTTGGCCCAACATTGGGCCAACAAGCATCAGCTAACGCAATGCCAATATACCGACCAATATATGACGTTGGGCCAACACCGGTCTGCTATATGGGATACTATCAATGAGAGTGATTGAGTCCTCGAATTTCTTGAACCAATCCATATTACTGACATGGGGTTGTATTTCACAAGCTAAGTGTGTGCTAAACATTAATATCACCTGAAATAATGGTGTCATTTATATCTGTATCAATTGCAGAGTCGTGAGAGGCTTTAATCCATATTTGAGTATTGGGGGCGATAAAGTATACCAAAAAGTAAGTGTCTATCACGAAGCAGAACCTCTAACTAAATGGATTCCATCGTGCGTGTCTTTTGACATAGTGCCTTCTGTGCTGCTTTATATTATTTTTAAATAAACCATACCTGTGCATTAGCTGTCTCATTGAGCGATCTATCTGTTTAGGTTCACGGAAGGGGTGAATGTGTAGATCGTCTAACATGACAGATTCATCTAACCAGGTTTCCAAAAAGCAAGATTGAACAAAATCTAAATTTCGACCCATCAGAACCCACCATTCGGTTACCATGGCAACATTTTAAAAACCAAAACTTGAATGCATATACATGTAATCACTCAACCAGCAAAGTTCATGTGAAAGTTTCATTATGATAGGACTATTGCTTACGGAAAAATGTGCCGTACATATTTATGGCGGAAGAAGAAGAAGAGCAATATTGATTCGGAAGAAAGAATAATAAGAAGAAGTCTAAGCAGGGTAAACACAATATGTTTCGGCAAGAAGTATTTACTTCGTGGTTTGGGAGACATAAATAAATACGTAGTTGAAAAAACAGAAAGTTTATGAGGCGAAGGGGTCTACTAGCCTATCGTTTACTTAATAAAACGGCTTTCTATGCCTTTGCAAAGAGAGTAGACTCGGGTCAGGTGGCTCCTGTAGGAGTCGTCTGATCAGGGTATGATCTGTTTGCTTAAATGTCTGATATAATATAGATATAATTCAGTCTATGGTTTCTGCTTCGGCAAACATTGCATGTGTTACCCTAATATGTCATTTTAAAAAGTAATCTAATATTCATTCTGTCATTATTCCTCGTAAACATAAATATTAACTGAATAAAGGGTTAACCCTTTCACCGCCACAGTTGCATATATGCACCACGATAAATAATGCAGTCCCAGATCAGACGCCACCTTTTCAAGACAGCGTCTGATCAGGGACTTCGCTATTTGTCTCATTCGCTATTTCTATGTCTGTGCTTTATTCCTTTGAAATTGACATTTATTTATCCAATTTCCTTATTGTATCGAAAGATTTGACAAAATTGGATTTCAGACGACAATTATAAATTTGGCGCCGAAAGGGTTAATATCAAACGTTTCGACGGAACGGGAATATTTCGAAAGAGCCTAGAAGTTTGTGTAAGGTTTCTAGGCACTGTTTAACGCTATCCAAATGGAAATCAAAGTATTGACAGTACTGAAGGTTTCGGACATAATATATATTATATTGATTGTTTGCTATGGGTTTTCCTGAAAATCATGTCAGTAGTTTGGAAGACATTTAAAGAATTGTTTTATGAACATGTCACACACAGGGCGATTCCAATAGCTCAACTTGCCACTTTGTGCCAATAGATCCAAAATTGATAGTTTAATGTAGTATAGAGCCATCACTCCATTATTTGAAAGTAAGGGTCATACTTCTGCTACTTCCTGGTGGATCATAAAAGTAATTAGCATGCACCATTCACTTATCCATACATACACGTCAACCAATTTTAGACATATTCCTTATGATTCTAAATACCCTACAAATAATTGCCAAATATACTGTGGGTGATATTAACAATATGACAAATTATAAAGTAACAAATATATTTCAACTTAGCATGGCAGGATACAAAAGGGAAAATAAAATTAACTAGAAAAGTGTTTCCAAGACACTGATGCATCCCTCCCCATAACAATAGTATCTCTATATCAAGCACTTTTGACTATGTGTTATACAGTGAAGAAAATTTCAGAGTCCCATAACTCTGGTAAGATGGTCAAAGTAATAATTACATTCTTTAAGAAAATCTTCACATCAAGGTTGACAGCTTATCACGGGTGAAAATTTTAAGTAAAACTTCCCATTGGTATATGGGTTGTTAGACACATAATATTGTTTCATTTTATATTATATAGTGAAGACGATTTCAGGGTTCCATATCGGGTAAAATTGGTGTGAGCAAAAATAAGCCTTTCTATGCTTTTGCAAACAGAAAAGACCCTGAAGTTCATATAATAGTTTATCCATGCCTATACTTTGTCTTTTTGTGTGATTGCATTGTATTTTCTTACTTTTTCCTGAGGAGACTGTGAGTGTGAGTCTGTTCAGGGCCAATTTGTGAGTCTCTGCTGCAAACAATACAGACCCCGATCAGTTACCACAACTGGTCAGGGTATTCGCTATTTGCAGCATCATGCATGTAACAAGTATATCAATAAATTATATAATTAAAAATAAATTATAGTCATACATGTAAATTACAGTTAGTGCTTTAGTAAACACTACAGACCCTGATCAGCAACCAGCGTCATAGAAATAAATGATATGAATTAGAAATAAATTACATACATTACTATAAGATAGTATAAGACACTATAAGATACTATAAGCCTGACACGTAATCAATGGATGATGAAATGTATATAAATTAAAAGATAAGAAAGTGTTTTGTCTCATTTTGTTTGCCTTTCTCTTTTTTTCCTTTTAATGATTTTTTTAATAATATAAAGGATACAAAAGCCCTTTTTTACTTTTAATAGTAATTGTTAATACTACCATCCAAGCTACTTAAACAATAGAGATTAGCAAAGTGGGACACACTGTTTGGATTCAGATCTAATACCAAGTAACTGTCTGACCAAAATCTAAACTGTTTGCAACTTCTGACAATTTTGCCTTAGGTCAAAATGCCTAAAACGGATCTTTTAGAAATTCAAATGATGACAAACCTGAAGCAGACGATATTACAGATCTCTACAGCTTGCTTGATCCTTACAATGCTGAGTGATT